>QLPN01011133.1:0-15135 GCA_003314395.1 Albatrellus ellisii
GGTACAGTACTATTCTCTCCTCTTTCTTACTATACGCTAATATATCTGGGATATCCGCTAGTTGAAGCATGATCGTCCTTTTGCCTTATAGCATTCTTCAGTTGTTCGGCTTCGACAAGCGTCGGCCTCACAAGATTGGACAACTGGTGCATCATCAGCCAATAAAGATGAACAAACAGAATGCATGACCATAGGATTCACTTTGGTAGATCAGGAGCAATTGTAAGATCTATGGTAATAGAGACATAAGAAAAATATGAAAAATGAAGAGAAAAATAGAGAAAATAGTAGTGGCCTGACACCCTTGCTGCTCTCAACAGGTCAGTCATCATCCTGCCCACTTTGCTGACAGTTCCTATTGGCCACATGCTTTCATCAACATCTTCATGACACCTCAGAGTGGCCCTTCAATTGCAGCCATCCTTTCTCATGCCATTTCCTGTGATCCTCTAACTCTCAAACAAGCCTGCTCAAGTCTGGATGTGGAACTCTGGGACTCTGCATGACCTCCACACCTGGGACCTAGTCAACCTCCCACCAGGACACAACCTTGTAGGCAACAAGTGGGTCTTTAAGCAGAAGTCTGATGGTCACTATAAAGCCCACATAGTAGCCAAAGGATACACCCAACTTCATGGGATCAATTATACTGAAATGTTCTCCCCAGTAGCACACTTCAAGTCACTTTGATCTCTTCTTGCCATTCCTGCTCTCAAGGATTGGGAAGTTCACTCCATGGATGTCAAACCTGCCTTTCTCAATGGTGACCTTGACAAAGAAACTGACATGGAGCAGCCCCAAGGCTTTGTTATGCCTGGCACTGAAGGGAAGGTCTGCCATCTGTCAAAGGTGATCTATGGTCTGAAGCAAGCATCCAGACAATGGTATCACAAGATGAATGGAGAACTCCTAGATCCCTCCTTCACCTGTATGTTCTCTGACTTGGGGATCAATGTCTCCACCTCCTCATCTAAATCTCTCATTATCATCCTCTATGTTGATGATATCACAGTACTAGGTGGATCCCTTGAAGAAGTTGAGAGGTGCAAAACAACACTTTGATTACTCTTCCAAATGACTGACCTTGGAGAAATCAAATCATACCTTGGCCTACATGTCACTCTAGCCACACACCAGCCATTGATCAAAATGCTTACATAGGTGATGTCCTAGAGTGCTTTCATCTTGAGGACTGCAATTCCACCACTACTCCTCTACCTCCAGGTATTGTGCTCACCAAAGCAGACTTCTGCTATGTTGCATCCCCTTCCTTCAAAGCTGAATACCAGCAACTCATTGGCTCTCTTCTGTATGCTGGCATTGTGTCAAGGCCTGACATTTCCTTTGCCATCATGAAGCTTTCCCAATTCCTGACAAATCCCTCTCCCATCCATCTCTCATCTGCAAAACACCTCCTGCAATGTCTGAAGGGTACAATGGATATCTGCTTACACTATGGAAGTGTTGAAGAATCTGGTGTTGTGGGGTATTTGGACTCTGACTGGGTGGTGGATAGAGATGACCACAAGTCTATGCCTTCCTTCTCAGTGGCAGTGCCATTGCCTTGGCCTCCTGAAAGCAACATACAGTATCCCTTTCCTCCACTGAGGTGGAGTACATGTTGCTATCCCAAGCTGTGGCATAAGGAATGTGGCTGCATTCATTGTTCCAGGAGATAGGGTTCCCCTTTTCTTCACCTCTTCTACTATATGGCAACAACAAAGGTTCAATTGATATTGCCACTAACCCTGTCATTATTTGTGGTATGAAACACATTGATATTTGTCATCATTATATATGGGAGTGTGTCTCTTCTCACTCTATTTCTGTTCATCATCTTCCATCTGTTGGAATTTATCAGTCTACTATGATGCTTCACAGTTCTTGCTACTATCCCTCCACATTTTCGATCCCATCTCACCTGCACCTTAACATCTTAATCATATCATATCTACTATTTCTCTTATCTCAATCTGATCAGTATGGCTCTGCTCTTACACCTTTTTACTGGCTGTGCTCTCACTTCTCTTTTTAGTTGTCTCTCTTTGTCATTGTCTTTGTAGCTCCACTACAACTCTATACCTTCATCTCCATACCTTTTCTTCTGTCATTGTCCTCTGGCCCTTCTCAAATCTTGCACCCTCATGTCCAGTGCACTCTTTGACTCCTTGGCCATGCTCTTATTCTTCTTCCCACTCTCCAACTCTCTGTCCACTATGTGGATGTCATCAATACATCTGTCATTGTTTGTCCTCCTCATCATTGCCTGCCCTTTCCTGCATCTTCACCATCTTGTTACTGCTGATATTCTCACCAAACCCCTTTCTCTCCCATTGTTCTCTTCTCATCATATTGGGCTTGGACTATCTTGATGTATGTGTGTGCCTAGTATGGGGGGTGTTGACATTCATATATGCTGACTACACAGCTCCTTCCTTTTTCATCTCTGATACTATACACTCACATACATATGCACATGTACATACACACTTCCCTCACCTTACTCAACATGGTCTGTGCACTATAGAGATTATTATAAGTAGTTCATACTTGCAATTATAGCAATAAGAACTCAGAAGTTCTCCTCCTCCCACACATGGCCTGTCATCATCACTTACAAGTAATTTTTATAATAAATAAATAAAGAGAAGATAATGACATTTCATAGTACTTGGAGTAGAACTCACAGTGCAGTATGTAAATACTGTAGTACTATAAAGAAAGAGAGATAGAGTCCTTACAATAGAGTGGAGCTAAGCTCACAGCCATAGTAAAACTACACTCTAAAGTAAGTAAGAAAGAAAAACAAAGAAAAAACATTATGAGGTGCCAAAGCAAGTGCCTTGTAACAGATGTTGCATAGATTGTGGTTCCAGGTCCCCCACATAGGTGTGACTGTCTAGGTCCCAGAGCGGAACTCTGCCTCATTGATTCCAACATGTGACTTGTCTGCTGCTGGAGAGAAATGAGAGATTTACAATCTCTGCAGTATCCTCAAGCCTGGAATACAGCTGACCAGACTGCAAGTCAAAGATGCAGATGTCTTCAGTCCATGTTCCATCTATTGTGAGAAGTGTGTCATCCAGGGATTTCTCCATACTTGTGTAAGACTTGCTTTGTGGCAGCAAACACACCAGCTTGTTAAACTCCACTGTCCAAACTTCAATCCCATCAGAGGAGCTGGTAGCAAACATGGTTCTGAGTGGGGATAGGGCAAGATCAATGGTGAGGGGGTGCTAAGAGCGGCCTATTGGACGGTCTTAGGGAAAGTCTATAACATTACTCCTGGTAACCAAAGTTTGGATCTGAGTTTGATGGACATAATAGAGGTTCCTGATGATGATGAAGAGTGGAATCAACGAGATGGTTATGAGGATAATTCCGCCAATAATGATACAAGGATCCAGAGTGACAAGTGTAAGATCTTGTTTAGCGACGTTTTAGTGGCTTAGAGATCTTAGACTTAGTTCTTAGAGGATGAGGTGAGATTGTACCGAGCTTAAGTCAAGCACAGTATAAGGAGAATCCCTAGATTGCAAAGTTGACAAGACTGGGGTTTAAGACCACCAGTCTGTCAACTATTTATACAAAACTAGCGATCTAACTATAGCAACGTTGTGCAGTAATGTGCAGTAAATAAATGATAGTGTGCAGTAAAGTGCAGTAAGTACACGTCCATGTGATATAAGTGGCTCAGCCACAAGTGCGAAATGAACATGGGATAAACAGAGGTAAATATGAACAAGAAAAGAGAGTCCTTGCTAATTGTATAGTGATAGTCCTTAGCAAGTAAATGTTATAATAAATAAAGAAAGATAAAAAAGGGAAAAGATAAGTCTAATATAGTACTTGGAGCTAGGCTCACACTTAAGTGTGTAAATACTTAAGTACTATAATAGAGAAAGAAAAGATAAGTCCTTACTAAGTAAAGTGGAGCTAAGCTCACACTTGTAGTAATAATACTACACTTTACTAGTAAGTAAGATAAAGAAAAAGAAAAGAAAAAAAGGAAAACGCGTTATGAGGTGCCAAAGCAAGTGCCTCGTAACAGGGGGGTCCTTGCATGGTGACTTGGCAACATTCAGATCCCATAACCATATAGTCTTGTCATAAGATGCCAATGCCAGAAGTGATCTGTTGGGAGGAGACTGGACTATTGTAACTGGATAATGTGTTGGTTTTTCTTGGCCATTTACCCCACAGAACACTGTGCATGTAGACATTACACCTCTTGTTGCACCTTTGTTGTGTCAGACTCCTATTGCTGACCTTATTCCCTGCTGTTATTATTTCTTTTCTTTTACTTTCTTTTATGTTTTACTATTGATATGATTAGATTAGATCATCTTATTTTCCCATCTTATCTGATCTAATCCTCTATCTTATCACAGTCCTTACTACCTCATGGGTAGTGGTTCTCACACATGCTGTGCCTTTAGTTACTGTAGACCTGCCCTTAGGTACTGCACCTGGTCTGTGCATGATCCATAGTACTATAAGTAGTGAGGTAGCTAGATGAATATACCCCAGCTTGTTACAGCTGGTTCCACCCATTCTTCTTAGCTGAGTCCTCTCACCCCTTGGCTGTGATCCAAGGCAGCTCCCAGTATGCCCTCTTAAGGAGGCAGGGATAAGTTGGGTTTATGGTATGTGTGACAATGTCCATTGTTGGTTTGTTGATCCTGACATGTTGCATACTTGCTCACATCTTCAGTTATACACAACTTCTGCCTTTTACATATCTATGAATTCATATCATCCTATGTCTCATCTATTGGGTTCATTTACCTGACCCACATCTTTCCCTTTCTAGGGTATCTTTTGTTCTTATAGTTAGGACTCCTCTCCAACTCCTACTATATTTTCTTCCCCCTCTTGCCCCAAACCTCAGCACTTTTGCTTTTGTCTGTTGCTGAGGTTGACAGCAGGCATACAGGCAGGCAACCTTCCAGAAGAACAAGGCAACAGTCATGATGTTTAGTAAGTCAAAGAGCAGGTGTATTGCAGTCATAGCTGCAAGTGATGTACAGAGGGGTGGCAGATAAGAGGCCATAACACAATAGTGGGTGATGCTGCAGGTGTAAAGTAGTGTAAGAGTAAAATGGTGAGAGAGGATGTGGATACTCACTCAGACAGGGTAGAAAGTGTCTGAGGAGATGTGTAGTAAAGTGTCCATCTTATGTAGTGTCTGCAAGTAGAATTTATGCAGAGAGTAAAGTATTAGAGAGCAACAACCACCAGAAGACAATGTGGGGCACACACCATGTCAACACAGTAAGCAGGGCCTGTGTGGGGAGAGATGTTAGTATGTGATGTAATGAGTACTAGTGTAAAAAACCTGTTGTGTTGCAACATTGAGTTATAAAGTATCATCTGTGATTGTATATATAGGTTATTGAATGAATGGAGACAGTCCTCTACCCATTTACAGATAAAGGAGTGATAGGATATCATCTGTGACAGTACCCATAGTTGTAGCAACAGAGAACAAGAGGTATACATATGCTGTTGCAATAGGGAATATAAGGAAACATTTCTCTATCTATTTACAGACCAATCCCAGTCCACAAACCAACTCCAATTTCCAAACCAATACACCAATCCTAATCACCACCCCATCTGTCCTTCCACCATAAACCCTGTGCCCTAACCTAGGAAGGGAGAAAGTAGGTGAGTATAATACAACAGTGCAATTCAACAGTACAATTTGCCAATGCAATACAGAAAACAATCTTGCCTGAACACTTCACTCCCTGCTTTGCTGTTGCTTCTTTTACATCACATCAAAAGAGAAAATGGTATGTAGTCTGTTAGCAACAAAACTCATGAGGGTGCTGGTAAGACATTCTGTAAAACATCACATTCAAGGTTCATCCTCCCTGGGAACCCTGTTGCATTGCAGCATGGAGTAATAGGACATCACCTGTGAAAGTATACATAGGTTATTGCAACAGAAAATAAAAGGAAACAGTATTCTATCTATCTACAGACCAAGTCCAATTTACAGACCAATATCCCGACCTACAGACCAATTCCATAAAGTAAAGACCTATTGCATTGCAACATAAACCAAATCAGACATAATTAAATAAATTGCAACATTCCTCACCAATGTCCCTGTCCCCATCCCCCATCCCTAGTGATCATTACTGGTTACCACATGTGAAAACTCATAAACACAGCTGTAGTATTGTAGATTGCAAATAAATAGAGGGAAAAACTGTTAACCTGTGAAAACAAAGGGCAAAACAGAAACATCAGCTTCATGGTTATCATTGTTGAAGGGAAAATCTATGGATCCATGTAGCCACAGGTCCAGGTTTTGTGCTGTGTATAAGAGGTATGAAAGTAGGTAAATATCATGAATACAATAGCATTCATAAATAGAACTTACAGATTCAATACAGAAAAAAACATAGCACAAACACCCTGCCAACTCACCAAGAGGTTTGTAAAATGTCAAGATAGAGCAAATACCAGTTGCATTGTAACATTGATTACAGTTGGATTGATATGGTTACAACAGAGAATCAAAGGAAACAGTGCTAGATATAGACAAAGGTGGATAAAAAATAGGCACAAACTTAAATGTTGAATGTGATTGATAGTCCTGTTGATAGTCCATATGTATTCCATTGTCTGTGTTCATAATACCTGTCATGTTGTTGGGAGGTTGAGGCCCTCCATGTGAATTGAAGATGAAAGAATGAGAAAGGAAAAAGGGCACATGTCATCCATCTGCTGGCATGTGTTATGAGGCACTTGCTTTGGCACCTCATAATGGTTTTATTTTCCCTTTCTTTTTCTTTTTCTATATCTTACTTACTATAAGTGTAGTATTAACTACAGCAGTGAGCTTAGCTCCTACTTATAGTAAGGACTCATTTTCTCTTTCTCTTTATAGTACTCAAGTATTTACATACTTAAGTGTGAGCTTAGCTCCAAGTACTATAAAGACTTATCCTTTTCATTCTTATCTTTCTTTACTTATTTACATTTACTTGCTAAGGACTATCATTATACAATAAGCAAGGACTTGTCTCACTTTGACTTTGTTTATCTTTGTTTACATCTTGTTCATTTCATGCTTGTGACTGAGCCACTCACTATATTCATGGATGCATTGTAGGTCATGTGACATCATTGATTGCTGTGCAATCATTGTTGATCCATGAACCCTAGTTACTTGTACTATCTTTAGGACTCTGGTTTTGTATAGGTAGTTGAAAGACTGGTGGTCTTAAACCCCAGTCTTGTCAACTTCACAATCTAGGGATTCACCTATACTGTGCTTGACTTAAGCTCATTACCCTCTCACTTCATTCTTAAAGAACTAAGTCTAAGATCTCTAAGTCACTCTAAGCATTGCTAAGATATCCTAAACTCATCACACTGGATCCTCATTTAGTCATTGGTGGTATCATCCTTATCACTATCTTGTCAATCCCTCTCTTCATTGTCATCAGGAACAGTTACTACACCTATCAAGCATGTATCAACTACCTTGTTACCAGGGGTATTGTTATAGCAGACCTTCCCTAAGACCGTCCAATAGGCCACTCTTAGCAGCATGCACCAGCACAGCTTCCTGGGCCCAACCATGGTGCTGGGCACATCACACAAAGCACACACATACCCAAAGCACATGCCCATGTGCACATCAGGCAGGACATGATGCATGATATCTTGGAGTAGATGACAATGTCAGACAGGGTGGCATAGACAGGCTGCTCAAATCAGTGTGATCAGTGTTTGATGCTTCCACTGTTGCAGCTCCAGGTGACCACAATCCACCTGTGTGCTGTTGACAGTGGTGATGTGAGTGCACAGGTGAGTACAGGATGATGTATGTTGTCAGGCCACTATTATTTTCCCTTATTTTTCCTTCATTTTTCCTATTTTTCTCATGTCTCTATCACTATAGATCTCACAATCACTCCTGATCTATCAAAGTGATTCCCATGGTCATATATTCCTTTTGTTCATTGTTATTGGCCAATGACATGGTTGTTGACTACTTTTAGGTCAGCCTGCTTACAAAGTAGTTATGACTCTTTTTCCCACTATTACTGCAGAATCCTTCTTATTATTCTCACACTGACTGTGGAGTGCTTACTTATTGTTCTCACAGTTGCTGCACTCTTTGTACAGCACTGATGTGTCCCTTCTATTATTAGTTATAACCACATTCTCTTTTGTCCTCATATTCTGGCCCTATAGTGTATAGCATGGTCTGTGCACTAGTTCCAGTACTATATATACAGTAGTTCACTTAGTGTTTTATCCTCAATTCTGATCATTTGGGATATCTGCTAGGTGCAGTAGCTTCTAGTCTTCTCTTGTCTTACTTTACTGATTTATCATCTGGGATATCTGCTAGCTTGAAGTGTGATTAATCCTTTTGTTGTTTTAGCCCCTTTTTCAGTTGTTTGGCTTTGACATTAGCATTGGCCTCACATATGTACCAGTTGCCCATGTTGTCTTGAGTGGACACAGGTGGTGAGCCAGCAACCTACCATGCTGTACTGGTATGGTGGTGACATGCACAATGTCTTGGCACAGTGGCTGTGAGGCTCACACTAGACAGTGAGGTCACAAAGGTAAGAGGAGGGGATTGTCAAAGGGATGAGACAATACACTTAGGATGAAGTCACACTATCAGGTGGATATCCCAGATGTATAAAGCTAAAGAGCTATCTACTACATAAGAGTCTTGATATACTACAGGAATTGGTGCACAGACCATGTGCTGTCACTGTAGGGCAGGCATATGTAAGTAAGATGCACAGCATCTGTGAGAACTATCAGTAAGCAATGTGCAGCATTGTACAGCATCAATAATTGACTGTGAGAATATGAGTCATGTGTGTATAGTAATTAGTCCAATGATGAATGGATATGAGTCATAGATGATCGCGATAAGATCTACAGATGATCTGATAAGATGAGATAAGATATATCCTGTAGATCTTGAGCAATAAGATTTGAAAGAAATCATAAAATGAAAAGAAAAATAAATGCATCCTGACAGTGGCAGTGTGGGTGGCCAGGTGGTGGCCACCCACTATTAGTATAATGGCAGTCTGGGTGGGGTCATAGTGGCCATGTGCTGTTCATACAGTAGTGGCACAGGCAAGTAGGGGCTGCACATTGTTTACACAGTGTCAACATAGGTGTACAGGTGTCAGTAAGCAGAAAGGAGTGCAAGAAAAGAGGATGCACCCAAACTTCTTCCCTGGGGGCAGCACCTTGAGCAGTATGCTGAGTGGCTGTTGATGTTGAATGTGTTACTAAGCCTCTATTTCCTTTTTCATCTTCTGTACTGTACATACACACATACATGTAGCCACAACAGTTACAATGGTCTGTGCTCCCTTATACTTACCATAAGTAGAGTCCCATGCCCATATGTAATAACAGGAACTCTTTGCATTCTGCTCTTGCACATGGCCTGCACTCAATAGGTTATTGGCCCTGCCCAGGCTATCTGCAACACTCTACTCCTCACACTTGCATCTACTCTTTCTGCACTTAACTCACACTCTACACTCATACTCTTCCTCATCATCAACACTCTTATCTCCCAATCACACTCCATGTCCACTCCAAAATCAATGTTATACTGGAAGCCTTAGGAAACTATTGGAAATGGGAAAATGTCATCAAATCTGCACTCACAATCATGGGGGTATGGTATACTATCTCTAAGTCCAAACCCACTGAAATGGTCAGCACTCAAGCTGTTGGTGGCAGCCTACCCAGTTGAACTACCACCAACCAGGGGGTACTCAATGTATGGCAAGAACATAATGACACTGCCAAAGCTGTCATCACAATGCATTGTGCAGACCAACCCTCTACCATCATAGCTGATGATTCAATGGCTGCATGCAGAGCCTGGGAAGGCCTGCTGGAGATATATGGGAAACAATCCACAGTTGCAGCATTCATTGATTATCAATCACTCTTCACTAGCAAATATGATTTGCACTCACCTCTCTCACCTCAGATTGATGCCTTACTTATAGTGTGTGAACAACTTGAGGTCTCTGGCATCCCAGTTAGTGACCAGCACATGTGTTTCATACTCCTACATGCACTTCCTCCCTCCTGGCATGGCTTCTCCACCACAATTCCTGCTTCTTCAGACCTCAACAACCTCTCCACAGCAACCATTTGTGGTCACATACTTGATGAAGAATCTCATATGAAACCAAGGAGTGCTCTGTTGGTTTTTTCATTACCGTATGATACTGATTACACTGATTACTTATTAAGTATACTTATCTCTATCTCATCTTATTGGTATTTCTTTTCTTTTTATGGTTCAAGCTCCTCTTAAACTCTATCTTAATCTTACTATATCTTCCACACCTTGTCTTTGTCTCACCTCAGCACTTCTGTACATACTGATGTGAGTATCTCTTCTACTCTCTTACCTCTCTTCTGACATACCTGCTCTATGCAGCTCTCTCCATCTGCTGTGTACCATCAACCCTCTGGTACACATCTTATCTTATCTTACAGGCCTGATATTTCTCTCTAGTCATGTATGACATCTGGTCTATGGTCCTCTTCTGGCTTTAACTGCATCTTGGCCTATAAGATTATCTTTGTCACCAAACAGTCTATTTACCATTTGTGATACTGCCCATCTTTCAACATGCTCTTTCCACATTCCAGCACAATCCAACACAGACCAAGAAGAATTTATCCTTCTGTATGCATTGCAAGTGCCACAATCACATGGTTGACACCTGCTGGGCCTTGCACAGGATACTGGATGATGTTAATGCAAGGCTTGGGAAGGATAAGGGTAAGGATAAGGGGTCTGGGTCTGGGGGTGCACCTGCTAGTTTAAATACTTTATCTTTGTCTACTGCAGAATTTGATGTGTGCTTCTATGAGGGTGACTCCAGCCTTTGGATGCTGGACTCAGGCTGCACAGATCATATCATGCCACATTGACACAAGCTTACCTCTGTGAGGCCAACACTATGTTGAAGCCAAATGACTGAAGAAAATCTAAAACAACAAAAGGACAATTGTGCTTAGACTAGTGGATATCCCAAATAGTAAGAGTGAGAGTGGATAGATGCTACTGTACCTAGTGGATATCCCAAATGATCAGAACTGGGGAATATAACTAGGTGTCCTACTGGATATATAGTACTGGGGACAGCACACAGACCAGGCTATACACTATAGGGCAGGAGTGAGACAATGGAATGGAATGATGTCATATCTAAATATAGGGGTGACATGTAAGTGCTGACTGAGTCATGCAGCAATCATGAGAATGATTGGTGATGCTCTGCAGTAATGATGAGAAAGTGAGTCATGACTACATCATAAGCAGGCCAATTGGAGATTGGATGATATACATGTCATCAACTGATAGAGATGGACAAAAGGAATGCATGACCATGGGAATTGCTTTAATAGATCAGGAGCAATTATGAGATCTATAGTGATAGAGACATAAGAAAAATAGGAAAAATGAAGACAAAAATAATAATAGGAGCCTGACAACCTCCTATCAATTGGTTGCCCTTCAAACAGTCCCTGTGGGTAATGGGTCCACCATCTCCTGCATTGGTACTGGTGCTAGCTCTCAACAACATGACCTGCCTAATGATTACACTGTCTCCATTTTACTCCATGATCCTCCATATCCCTGGAGCAACTGGACACTTCCTTCCCATCAGTAAGTTGGATCAATGAGGCTTTTGCATCACATATGAGGGGGGAACCTGGGCCATTGCCAAATCCAATCAACAGCTGTGCATTGGATTCATCCATAATGGCATATACTGGATCCATCTGCAACCTGGAGTGGCCATCCATGCCCTGGAAGTCCCCTCACTACATCTCTGGCATGAACATCTTGGCCACCTTGCAGAAGGAGTTGTCTCCCACATCCAACCTTCTCAGCTGAGTGGGTTCAATCCCCCCTCCTCTCCCTCCTCTGGTCCCTGCATTGGCTGCACTCTAGGAAAGTTTCCTTGTGCTCCTTTTCACCTCTCACAGACTCACACTATTGCTATTCTCAACTTGGTCCACTTGGATCTCATCAGACCTGTTGGCACCACTGCTGTTGGTTCTTGGAATCTGTAGTTCTCCACCTTCCTGTTGAAAGATGGGCAGCATCACAAACTGTAAATAGACTTGTTTGGAGACAGAGGTGGCCTCATAGGCCAAGATGTAGATAAAACCAGAAGAGGACCTTAGTCCAAATGTCATACATGACTAGAGAGATAGATGAGGCCTGTAAGATAAGAGAAAAGGTGTACCACAGGGTAGAGGGTACACAGAGGAAAGAGAGAGCTGCATAGAGCAGGTATGTCAGAAGAGAGATAAGAGAGTAGAAGAGATACTCACCTCAGCAACATGCAGAAGTGCTGAGGTGAGATGATGACAAGGTAAAGAAGATATAGTAAAGGCCAAATAGAGTTAGAGAGGAACCTGAACTGTAAAGAGAGAAAGAGATAAGGATATGGAAGTATGTCCAGCATCCTAAGATAGGTAAAAATCAACACTTCCTTGATGATTTCTCTGGGTATGGCACAGTTTACCCAATAAAATATAAGGACCAACTGGTGGCCATCCTTGATCACTACCTTGCTCAGGTCCACACCCTGTTTGGATGATGGCCCAAGTCTCTGTGTACTGACAGAGGAGGGGAGTGCTAAGAGTGGCCTATTAGGGAAAGTTTGTGATGATAATACCCCTGGTAACAAGGTAGTTGTTATGTGCTTGAATTGCATAGTGAACATTCCTGATGACAATGAAGAGAGGGATCAATGAGATTGTGATGAGGATGATACCACTGATAACCAAATGAGGATCCAGAGTGATGAGTTTAGGATGCCTTAGTGACACTTAGGGTGACTTAGAGATCTTAGACTTAGTTCTTAAGGTTTAGGTGAGATGAGAGTGAGCTTAGGTCAAGTGCAGTATAGGAGAATCCATAGATTGCAAAGTTGATAAGACTGGGGTTAAAGACTGCCTGTCAGAATGTATTTATTTTTCTCCTCATTTTACTATTTCTTTTATCATCATCACTCAATATCTACATGAGATAAGATATCTCATCTTATCTGATTATCAGTAGATCTTATCACAATAATCTATGACTCATATCCAATTCATCATCAGGCCATTTACTATATAACTATGACTACATTTCCCACAGATGCTTATTGATGCTGTGCAATGCTGCACATCTTACTTATGTGTACCTGCCCTATAGTGACAGCACATGGTCCATGCACTGTTCTCACTAGTATGTATATGGTGCTCTTGTAAGCTTATGTTCTTTAGCTTAATACATCTCGGATATCTGCCCTCCAGCTTGGATCTTCCTAAGTGTTAGCCCCTCTTTCTTCCTTTTCACAGTTGTGACCTCACTGTTCAGTGTGCACCTCACACCACCAGGCTTTCAACTACTTATACTAAAGATGAGTCCTAAAGATAGTACAGTGACCTCCAAAATTGATTCAATGTTTTGCAATCTCTCATTGTTTGCTAATTAACTCAGGAACCAGAACAAATAAGACCAAAGTGTAAGTTGATGTCTGAAACTAGAACATCAGGGCTATACATTGGAAAATGAATTACATAATTTAGATCAGTATCCATGGAGATACAGACAGTTCAATCTAGAATGTCATTGAATCAATTTTGTAACTGGTTGTCAGATCTGTCAAACTTTGACAGATATGTGATTGACAGATGGTTGCTATAGAGATTGTATCTTAGCAACCACTTCAACTGAAGTTATTTAAGCACTGCCAACCCACTAAATGCTTTTCAATTCTCTGATGCACTCTATCTCCTCTGCTCAGAAGGAAAACATCATTGCTCTAGCAAGCAGTGGTCAATCCACTTGTAAAATTGCTTCCTCTCTGGGTGTTAGCCAGCCTACAGTTGCCAGGGTCCTCCAAAACCTCCTTCCCAACCATCAGTCACCTCATTCTGGTCATCCTTCCAAGCTCTCTGCCACCTCTGAATGTGCAATAATTACACAAATCACCACAGGAAATGTTACCAATGCTGTCCAGGCCACAAAGCACATCAATTTCATCATCCCCAACCCTGTCTCCTCACATACTGTGCACCAAGTTCTTAAATGATATTCATTGAAGGCTGTAACAAAGAAGAAAAAGCCACTACTCTCTGCAGTACATCACAAGAAATGCTTAGCCTTCACTTTGAAGTACCAAAACCGGACTGTAGAGGACTGGAAAAGGATTATTTGGTCAGATAATATGAAAATCAACAGAATTGGGTCAGATGGAAAGCAGTGGGTTTGGAAGCAGGTTGGCCAGGGGCTGATTGATCATGAGGTGCAGGGCACAGTGAAATTTGGAGGTGGAAACATCATGGTATGGGGCTGTATGGGTTGGGAGGGAGTTGGAATACTTGCAGAGGTTGAGGGGAAGATGAATGCAGATCAATATCTTGGAGGGCAACCTACTGCCCAGCCTGGAGGATCAGGGTTTTCTGCCAAGGATGTCATTTTTCAACAGGATGATGACCCCAAGCACACCTCCATAAATACCACCGAATAGTTGGAAGACAATGATATCAATGTTCTAGGCTGGGCTCCACAGTCTCCAGACATAAACCCCATTGAACATCTGTGGCAACATATCAAATGACAGCTGGGGGAGTATTCAACAATGCCTAAAGGAGTTTGGGAGATTTGGGAGAGAGTGGCAGAGGTGTGGAATGAAATTCCACCAGAGGTGTGTCAGAACTTGATTGAAAGTATGTCTAGAAGACTTGAAGCAGTAATTGAGGCCAAGGGAGGTCATACAAAGTATTAGAATTCCTAGTTTCTGGTGTTTTGACAGGTAGTTACAAATTTGATTCAATGATACCCTACATTAAGCTATTGATATCTCCATAGATACTGATCCAAATTATGTAATTATTTTCAACATATATAGCCCTGATATCCTAGTTTCAGGCATCAACTTACACTTTGGTCTTATTTGTTCTGGTTCTTGATTTAATCAGCAAACAATGAGAAATTGCAAAACATTGAATCAATTTTGGAAGTCACTGTATGGGCAAGTGCATGCAGAAATTCCTGTGGGCTGTATGCACAGGTTTGGACAGGCAAAGACA
>QLPN01011137.1:0-11790 GCA_003314395.1 Albatrellus ellisii
AAGGTATATGAATGATCAGAGTATAGAACTTGGAGGGGAATAAGGACTTGCTGTTTTAGCCAGGTTTCAAGTGCTGGTTTGATTTTTGCACCATTTGGGCTGTGATTACCTTTCCCTGCAAGAGTAACGTTACGTTGAGAGTCTGGCTGCACTGGTTAAAGTACTGACCAGGGATGAATCGTATCTCAGCATCTCGTCGCCCCTCTGCCATCGTAAGATACTCTTCTGCGTAATGTAGTGCCTCGTTTACATATAGGCAATGTAGGTCGACTTGATACGGATTCTGGCAATTGATATTCTTGAGGAAGAAGAATGAGATTCGACGCCGCTGCCAGAGATTGCACCTATAACTCACCGGGTTTTTCTCTGCGTAAAATACATGATAAGCTATGCTTGTCGATGCAACTGATACAGCGGCAACGCACCTGCGAAGATTTTTTCGGCTGCCGCTAAGTTCAGCTTTTTCTGTTTGTCTTCGTACTCCCTTGCGCGCCGCCTGAGCATTCCTTTTTCCCTATGTTTGGACGTCTCTCTGCTTGCCTGAAATGCAGCCTCCTTAAGCCGATCAACAGCGATCGCGCGTCGGCGAAGCTCTTCTGCTGTGTCTGTGTCCAATGGTTCGAACGGGGACACCGGCCTTGATAGTTCCTCCCGTACGAGTGGGACAGACAGCAGTACCTCTGGTCCTTGTGAGGCGGAAGCTGTAGCGGGTGGCGGAGGCGGTTCGCGGGGAATGATAGGCGGGCGAGGTGCAGGAAGAGGCCTTTCATAGGGAGTAGCAGATGGGCGAGGTGCAGGTCTTCTAAGAGGCGCGGTTGGTCGAGGCAATGACGCCGGGACTGAGGGCGGACGTAAAGGAGCTGGCTGACTGGTGCGGACGGGGTGGACGGGGTGGACGGGGTGGACTGTGGGAGCAGGGCTAGGATACGGAGGCGGAGGCGGACGAGCACTGAGATGCGGAGGTGGACGAGCACTGAGGTGCGGGGGCGGGCGAGCACTGAACTGGGCTGGGTGCGTTCCATTCCAAGGACGGGAATGCGTCGGTGTGGTGTATGATGGATAGTGTGCGACTGGGAGCAGCGGCTCAGACCTGCGTCTGCAGCAACAAAAGCACCATTGAAAAAAGCCACAGGTGATGCACTGGACACATCTAAAGCACAATTGAAATATGCCACAGACAATGTATGGGATCCATCTTATGCACCATGGAATGAACCTGCTGCTAGTCAGAATAACGATGCAATAGAGCAAGAATAGAGCGGTAAGAAACACGCTCATTGCAGTAAGCGAGAATGCGTAGGTAAAAGAGAAAGAACAGAGAAAGAGTATTCAGGTCAAAACTCAAGCGTCTGTGGTATTTATGATAGCTGGGAGCCTGGCGTCGCCCACATGGATGAGCGGCATAATGAATACGTATCATTGAAGCGAGTACTACAAGTCAATCACGTGGAAAAGGCGCTCATTCAGAAAGCTGCGATGCAGCTGTGCAACTTGAAATTGCATGCGTATGTACTGTATGCACGGCAGTGTAGGGACAAGGCTGTTGGAGGTTAGCGAAAGATATTAAAACGTAAGAATTGTGAAACAGAATTCAAGCTCAAGCTCCGCGAGCAATGGATTGGGCACATTGTGACGTTATTGCACGTCACATATGTGACGGATACCTCTGTCACGGCCCGAGTATCACAATACTGTTTCCTTCTGGTGCCAGCGTTTTTGAGGAACGGACCCGGGAGCCATGTTCAGTATCATCCGACATCCTGTCCGCCCCGCCCTCAAGCGCGCCTATGCAACAGCGTCCATGCCCTATGTCCCGCGCTCTTCTCTTCGCAACATGGACCGTGCACCGCGCCCCTCGTTACGCCCGCCGCCGACCTCCCCGACCTTCTACACCGGCCGCGCCGACTTCTTCGACCACATCGCCAGCCTCGAGGTCGCGGTCCGGCACTCGCAGAAAGTGCTCTCCATGCTCGAGCTGCTGCCCCTACCCGCCTTTGCGCGCGCCTCGCTGCCCCCGCGACACTCCGTCTGGCGGCCCCGTAAGGAGCTGTCCTCCAACTACACTCGCCCGCTCTCCGCCCCGCACTACCGCCGTCTCCTGCACGAGCTCAACCTGCTCGAGGAGCACCACCGCATCGCCGTCACCGCCGGGCACGCCCATCTCGCCAAGTCACTCCAGGGGATCATCGAGCTCTTCCAGTCCGGCAACAAGGTCGCCCTCCTCGCCCGCGACCGCGGCGTCCGCGTCAAGTTCGACAAGTACGGCCGCTCGCTCACCGTCGGCAAGCGCAAGGACAGCGTTGCGCGTGTGTGGATGATTCCCGTGCAGCAGCTAAACGCGCCCGCCCCGGCCCCCGCCAAGTCGTCGCCCGTCGGCGCGTACTCCCTCGAGCCTGTCGTCAGCGACCCCTTCGAGCGCCTCACCACGGAGCCGCGCATCCCCGTCACGGCGACCCAGATCTTGATCAACAACCGCCCGATCCACGAGTACTTCTCGTCGACTGTCGACCGTGAGCACGTCGTGCGCCCGCTCAGGGTCGCCGGCCTGCTTGGTGCGTACAATGTCTTCGTGCTTGTCAACGGTGGCGGCACCACCGGTCATGCCGGTGCAGCCGCGCATGGCATCGCCAAGGGCATCGCCGGGCATCGTCCAGACTTGGAGTTCATTCTGCGCAAAGGTGCGTCCTAGACCACGTCTCAATAGTCTCTCTTTTCACTTACGCGGCTGCGCTTCTGCTTACTACAGCGAAACTGCTGAGGCGCGACCCGCGTGTGGTGGAGCGGAAAAAGACAGGTATGGCCAAGGCACGCAAGCGGGTGAGTCTCTTTTCAGATCTTTGTCCCGAGTTCGCCTCATCGCCCTTTACAGTATACCTGGGTCAAGCGGTGACCTCTCCAAGCTATCAGTTATACACTCGCACTATTCTCATCGCATGCTTTGGTACCAAATCTACTCATTGTTACACCTGGCATCTCTCCTCGAGACCTATAGAATGCGTGAAGTGATGTTATATATTGCAAGCATACACCCATCTCCATACGGTGAAAAATAACGCATTGCTGCAGGAGTACTAATCAATAAGATACATCTCATGACAGCCCGGGACGGGTGATATAAAACATGCTGGTAAAGTGGAGGGAATAATGTATAGACAGGTGAGCATTAACGATGAAGACTATTGGAAATAGAGGTTATGCACTTCGGACTGCGCAAAACCCATGTTGCAAGCTGGACATTTGCGTTGCCGTGTTGAGATACGTGCATCGACGCATTGTCTACAGAATGCTGCCAATACAGTTGAGTAAGTTGCGTGATGCATCTTACGCACAATTAGCATCACTTACAATGCATGCACTTCGTGATAACGGTATCCCGCATATTGATGCGACATGTGGAGCACTTGAGGATGCTCTACATCACAAGCTTCGATGAATTTCCAGTGGCCATTGCGCAAGACAAGGACATACCATGCACTTGTCTATTTCTTGCTTCAATGTACTTTCTTTCTGCGACGTCGTAACAGGTCGTGCTTTCGCCGCGGCTGCGTGTCGCTCTGCCTCCTTCTGTACTTTAACAAGTTCTTCCTGCATCCTTCTTAGTTCTTGACGCCCTATCTGGTACTCTTTCTCCTTCGTCTGCATGACGTTGCGAACCTAAATGTAGGTAAGTTTTGATCAGATGATTGTAAACGTGGCGTAGACACACACCTCGTGTACCCTTTTCTTCTCACCCTCCGCACGCGTCTTCCACTCTGCACTCTCCGCCTCCAGCTCTTCAGCTAATTTCTTGTAAGTATCCGTCCTCCTCTTCCATGACACGATCTCCTTCTCCTGTATGCTCTGTAGCAATGTCAGATACATAACCACACCAAGGTCTAAATCTGCACTCACCATTTGCTGCATTAGTACCTTCTCCACCTCCGCAGCCTTCTCCACCACTTTCGTTTGTTTCTCGAAATTTCGGAGAATGTTCTTCCGCTCATTCTCGATGGCCTCTTTGTCTCGCATCGCCGAGTAAAACTTGTTCTCCGATTTCGCTTTCTAAGACGCTGCCGCATCAATATACCAGCCAACGAAGAGGCCAAGAAAAAGGCTCAGCTTACATCCAGATTGGCCTTCGTCAACCGATCCTCCATGGCCGCCAAGTCGAAAATCTTGCTCCTCACCTCGCGATCCAGCACCTCCCAGGCTGCCGACAAACGCTCCAGCTCTGAATACAGCGACGCTTCCATCTGCGCTCGCTGTGTCTCCTGCAGTTTCAACACCTGCACCTCCGCTTCTCTCTGTGCCAACTGCGCCAACAGTCTCTGCATGTCTGGTGGGAAGGACGCATTCATGCCATATGTTGTTTCGAACTTCTCTAGCTGCTTTAGCGCGGCGGCGAGCTGCTCGCGTGCTTCAGCCTCGGAACGCATATGCTGCACAACATCCGGATGGTCCTCTTGGAAGTAGGTAAGCGAACCTTCCAATGCCGCAGCGCGATTCTCGGAGGCACTTTTGAGTGTTGATCAATGCTTGGGTTAGCTAAGCTGAGAACTCAACGCACTCTAAACGACCTTTTAGGTCATCCACATATGTCAGGTCTTCCGACTTCTCCTTATGGAAGAAGGCCATTAGGTCTTCATCACCTGCCTTTGCAGCAATGAGTGACTTCAGCCGTGTAACCTCCGATTGCAGCACTGCGATACGTTCCTTCAAAAGAGATGCCTGATGAGTCTGGCCGATGCTGTACGTATGAAGATCAAAAGACTTGCTGCACGAGAATCTGCTAACGACTTCATCTCTTGCCACGCCTGCCGTTTGACATTGTCCTTCTGCTTCCGCTCAATCAGCTCCGATGCCTGCTGATCTCGTTGCTCCCGTAGCCGAGCATTCTCAATGTCTCGTTTCGAGAGCAGGGATCGAAGCTCGTCAAGCGAACGTGAGTTTGTTGCCTAGGGCACTGTCAGCTGGAGTCACATCTCTGAAGAGAAAGCATACCAGCAAGTCGTCCTCCCATTCTTTGCGGTTGGCCAGTAGCGTATCCAATTCATCACGAACCTTGGACAACTCTTCGGTGCGCTCGGACAAGAGATGCTCAAGTTGAGAATATCGGTCTATTAGTATTTTATAGTGCTGAGACTCAGCGATTATGTCTGGAGGAGGAACTTCTCGCTGATTTTCTTGACATTAGAATACAAGAAAGCTAAGAAACCGATTCAACTCACTTCAGCTGAATATATGTGCAACTGATCTCGCAAAGTCGCATTCTCCTTTTCCAGTTCCAAGATCTTCTCCCCGCGTAGTCCCGCGACATCTTGCCAGTCATCGGGATCTGTCGCCGGGAACCCGTTTGCAGGTGACTAAAATGAAATTAGAGGCAAGAAATCAGATTAGAGGATTACTCGGGACTCCCACCAATAATCAACTCGACCACTCACTACAGGAGAGGACGGCTGCCGTTGAGCATCTACATCCATGCCTCCATCCACCATGGTTCCCTCTACCTGTTCTTTCGAAGACTCGGGAGGTGTGACCGCTAATTCAGGAACGGGAGCCGGTGGCGTCGAGCGCCCATAGACTTCCTGCACTGTCCGACTTTGTGATCGCTCGAACCGACTTTCAGCAGCAACGAGTTCCGTATAGTACTTATCACGCTGAAGCTCCGAGTCTGCTAGTCTCGCGCGCGTAATGGCGAGCTCTGAGCGCAACACAGTGCACTGGAAGTGGCACTTCAATTCGAAGGGGAGGGGATGCAAACGCAATAAAGCGTACCTCTGTTTGCGACTGCTGGAAGTCCTGGTACAGGTCATCGTTTGACGTTGTCTTGCTACCAAACTGCACGAACGCGGCGACGAGCCGTCGGGTAGCTTGAGTCTTTTCGTCGAGCGCACTCGCAAAAGCCACCGTATCCGGAGAAATATGCTTCGAGATGTCAAACAAATCTACAAGCTTGCCCATGAATAAAGGCACCATTGCCGAGACAAACTTCGGAATGAAACGAACCCTCTGTGGCAGCATCGACGGTATTATCGCAATCCGGCTTTATGAGACTCCGTATTGTGTCCACAAGCTGTGTCGTACATAAGAAACTCGAATACTGGATATATAAACAATGCATTACCTGCGACCAGCATGCTCCCAAAGCTGTGAGACTAGCTTCATACGAGCTTTTCCGGCGCTCCAGTTCCATGATTCGAGCTTCTTTCCGGTTGTTCTCCCGCGAATAGTGTTTCATGCGTCTGAAAATTGCCTCTTTGCGGAATTGCTGCAAAGTGTAACATAGCCATGACATGAGCTTAGCCAAGTGGACAAAATGATGCGCACAGGTCGACGTATATTTTTTCACATACCTCAAGGTTATCTTGGTCCTTGGGCTCATCGTCAGCGACGGCTGAAGGCGTTGTGGAAAGTATACCATTGGGATGAACAGGAGAGTCATTCGCGCCGGCCAGCGCACGCTTCTTGGGGAACACGGGCTCTGATTCTTCTATATAAGGCCTCTTTCGTGACTCCATGTCAAGCATGAATGAAAGAAAAGGAGAATAAAGCTGTCGTTGTCGATACTGGGTGATGAGCTGCAGCACAATGCTTGCCCCCGCCGAAGCGCTCAGACTAACTTGTCTGGCTTCAGACTCCGCTCAATCTTCCGCCATTTTTCAACGAAGTGTTGTGGCGTCAACTTTTGGTGATGTCGGACACAAGATGTGTTTGTTGTCAGTGCAATCACTGGCAAGCGTTCAATACTTTCAGTAGGTTTAAACACTATCCCTTCGCAGCAGCTGCATGTATTTCGGATTGCGGCATGTTAAGGACTAGATACATAACCATTGTCCATGACATCATTGACATGCATTCAGACCGGGTCGCTATACGTCTAAGACTTGCACCCTCACATAACCTTCCTCGCCGGGATGCAACTCGAGCACCTCACAATCTGCGCTGCCCCCATTACCAATCTGCGTCTCGACACAAGCTAGGTCCATAGGCTACCATAATAAGAGCTCAGTAGGTCAGTACGTGCTTTAGTGGGAAATAGGCGTACCCTGTCTAGGACAGTCATCGGTTGGTCTACGGATCTCATATCAGAAGCTGCTGATACAGATGAACCGGAAGACTTACGCCAGACGGCAGTTCCGTACACAATACCCTGCTGAGTGTTCGCCAAGAACGCCCGCATGCTCTGTAGATCAGGGCTTCCGTCTTCGGCATTCTTCGCTACAACAACCATATAACGCGAGCCCTTTTGCCCACCCAGGGGTATAAATGCCTGGTTGGTATAAGGATGCCGCTCGAGGGCTGTCACCTCAAGCTCACGAATACCACCTTCGCCATGCACGATTTCAGCTGGCTGACAATGGTATACTGAGATTCCCGCGGTGGCATTCAGGGCTTCCGGATAACTGCTCTCAACAGGCGCGAGTTTGTGATACTTAACAGCAGTGCCGAAGTTTGCTGGCGTGACCTTTATATTCCTCGGAGAGGGGACCGAGTGTGGATCTGGGTACGACTGTATGACTTGTCCGAACGGTGCAAACGCCTCAGGTGTCAAGGCAAGAGCCGGGATACACCGTGGCGACTTTTGCCCTACATGTACATAAATATCTTTTCCTGATTTCCATACATGAGCACATCACTGATGGTTTGAGCAACACAACATACCATTGACGCCGTTGACACCACTGCGCTTGACTTCCGCATACTCGTGCGACCCGTTCCCGTCCAAATCATTAACTACGTGAGCACCATTCTTGCCATTTGAGATGCATGTGTCTGTCCCATTGATTCCACGGACGCCATTTACTCCGTTAATGTGGGATTCTGGCAACTGCTCGCCCGCTGCATCGCGTCTACCGATGACCCTGACACGCTTCACGCCCCCGTCTGGATGTATCGTCAGCCTGACATGAGTAAGCTTGCGACCGTCGACATTCTCCAGTTGGAAGGCGTGTCCTCTATGAGGCCCAAGCGGCATGCGCGGCAGCACGAGTGTCCATGCATCATCATCCACGGTCAGCGAGGCATATTCGGAGGGCGGATGACATGACAGCGGTGGCATGTGAGAAGAGGAATGAGGTGGTATATGCGATGCACTGGTAGTTGCGTGCATTTCACAAGTTTGAGGGAAGTTGCCTTTAAAGTGCGCTGTGTCGATGATGACATGCGATAAGAAGCCCGGTGCGCCCCTACAAAACAGTCAACACAGAAACTACTAGACTGATTTCGTGACAACAGGCTCACAATTTGATGATAACCCAATCTTTATGCGACGGCTCTCTACACCGTTTGGTCTCCCAGCCGTCGCCCATGTCTTTACCTAGAAATACGCGTATTCAGACACGCCATGCCGTGCCGAATTCTCAGCGTACTGACCTTGTCCCGGAAGTATCAAGTTTGACCCTACTCCGAAGTGCTGGTCAGATGTGAATACGACACTTCCGCCTGCGAAGACATGGGCAAGGTCGAATAGCTCGGCGCCCGACGGTGGCTGTACAGGCACAACATGCCCGTATACACGAAAACGTGCCTAGAAAACAGCTATTCTAATGCAAACCAAATGTTCACTAGAAATTTGCTTACAATCCCGCCATCGGGATACATGTTCAGCTTTACATAATTCGACTCATGGGCATCCTGGACCTTGAAAAGATGCCTGGAATTCGGTCCCAGGTCTACCCTGGGAAGAATTTCAGACCACTGTCGAACGCCAGACCGACAGTCACAAGACATGAGTGAAGGAACGATATGATGACAGTTACTTTTATCAGAAAATGAAACGCACACGAGGATCATCCGCCTTGGGAGGTTCTTCTGCGTCTGAAATTCGGAGACCCTCAACAGAAACATGTGGTGCCTCGTTCCCTAGAGGATCCAACCCGCATGAAGTCTGGCACGAAATCCGGGACATGAGACTAACCGTCGAAATGTGATGTGTCTATGTCGAATCCAACGATAGAACCGGGCGTGCCAAGCTTGATGATAGCCCTGTGTCAAGAACCACCATATCCGTGAGTTGATTCCAGGGTCAGAAAGGTGGCAGCGCACCAGTCATATGTAGGGTTGTGACGCCGTGTCTCCCATCCACTGTACAGAGCCCCTTTAGGCCCAAATTGGCCCTCCAAACTGGGGGCTGGCTGAATGGCAACAACACTATTGAGCAATTTGGATTTCAAGATGGAGAAAGGCTGACCTCTACAAGCAATAAGTGAAAAACCTCTGCAAAAAACTCGTCCGACACTGAGACGACCTTGCCACCGATTGCGACACTGGACAGCTCTTGACAGTATGCTCCATATCACCAACTGCTAAGGGGGATGATGCGGGGCCGACATACCAGTAGTGGCAGAAAATGTATCTGAGAAGTCTTTGAATGGGACTCGTTCGTATGCCATAGGGGTGTTCCGACTCTCGAGAGCAGACTTGGGGTCAAAGTGCGCGAGATCATTCCTGAACTACGACTATTTAAACCCTTTTCTTCGGTTGGATGATAAGGGCCGTATCGGCATACTTAGGAAAACGGAACTGATAAGGCAATTCAACGCTGCCCCGCCTAGATTTCATTTATGTAAGTTCATGTGCTTTAAGAGACAGAACGGACCATATAAACGAAGGCTGGAAGAGGCTAGGAAGACATAAAAGGTATTGCCTCTCGTTGATCTGTAAGGTGTGGTGTTAACTAGCACTGCTGACTCTGACGCTGAGAAACAATTGCAGAACAACTGTCTTCTGCTGAGGTCAGCAACGGAGACCATGAGAAACATACGTTATCGTGGAAAGACAAAAAAGGAAACGACAGCGATAAGACCTCATCGCAATCTCGACCCGATGCACAAATGGAGACTGGACCCGAATGGCACATGGCTTCTGCAACTATTTTAGACCCGCAGCAAAAATACAACCGCTTGACTCAAGTTGCCTTGCAGTGATACCAACATGTCTGCGCGCTACCCGTTCTTTCAAAGTTCTCATCAAACGGTTTAGATGACGTTATGGTAACTAGTACATATAGTACAACTACAAGACACTATCAGTACTGTCTAGACTTTCAGCATACGGCACATTTGATCTAGGCTGAATTGTTAGAGTTACATTATTCTTGTATTGCACAATAAATCCTTTGGTCGACGTCTTGGATATTCTGCACGGTGTGGGATATCCCATAAGTAGACGGTCATCGGGTATCCGACTCAGATGTCGGAATGTCTAGCTTAGGCATGTGTATAGCTGAGCTCTCCATTTTTTTCTGAGGTGGGAGAGTATGGGATTTATTGGATCTGGACTTAAAGAGCTGTACAGTAGCTTGGGTAAAAGGGTAGTATCAACATAAGTTAAAACGAACATCTTCATACAATCGTAACCAGCAAAACACTCTAGAGAAGATCCCACACAGAAGTGTCATTAGTTAGCCCATTGCTCGCGGGGCTTGAGCTTGAATTCAGTTTCACAATTCTTACGTTTCATTATCTTTTGCTAACCTCCAACAGCCTTGTCTCTACACTGCCGTGCATACAGTACATACGCATGCAAGTTGTAGTTGCACAGCTGCATCGCAGCTTTCTGAATGAGCGCCTTTTCCACGTGGCTGACTTGTAGTACTTGCTTCAATGATACGTATTCATTATGCCGCTCATCCATGTGGGCGACACCAGGCTCCCAGCTATCATAAATACCACAGACGCTTGAGTTTTGACCTGAATACTCTTTCTCTGTTCTTTCTCTTTTACCTACGCATTTCCGCTTACTGCAATGAGCGTGTTTCTTACCGCTCTATTCTTGCTCTATCGCATCGTTATTCTGACTAGCAGCAGGTTCATTCCATGGTGCATAACATGGATCCTGTACATTGTCTGTGGCATCTTTCAATTGTGCGTCCAGTGCATCACCTGTGGCTCTTTTCTATGGTGCATAAGATGGATCCAGTACATTGTCTGTGGCGTCTTTCAATTGTGCTTTAGATGTGTCCAGTGCATCACCTGTGGCTTTTTTCTATGGTGCATAAGATGGATCCAGTACATTGTCTCTGGCGTCTTATGTGTCCAGTGCATCACCTGTGGCTTTTTTCTATGGTGCTTTTGTCGCTGCAGACGCAGGTCTGAGCCGCTGTTCCCAGTCGCACACAGGGCCATTCACTATCCGTCATACACCACATCGACGCATTCCCGTCTTTGGAATGGAACACACCCAGCCCAGTTCAGTGCTCGTCCGCCTCCGCATCCTAGCTCTGCGCGAGGGCAGTTCATTAGTTCCACAGTCCACCCCGTCCGCACCAGCCAGCCAGCTCCTTTACGTCCGCCCTCAGTCCCGGTGCCATTGTCTCGACCAACCGCGCCTCCTAGAAGACCTGCACATTGCCCATCTGTTGCAGCTAAAGAAATCTTCGCAGGTGCGTTGCCGCTGTATCAGTTGCATCGACAAGCATAGCTTATCATGTATTTTACGCAGAGAAAAACCCGGTGAGTTATAGGTGCGATCTCTGGCAGCGGCGTCGAATCTCAATCTTCTTCCCCAAGAATATCGATTACCAGAATCCGTGTCAAGTCGACCTACATGGCTTACGTGTACACGAGGCACTGGATTACGCAGAAGAATATCTTGCGATAGCAGAGAGGCGACGAGATGCTGAGATACGATTCATCGTCGGTCAGTACTTTGACCAGTGCAGCCAGACTCTCAACGTAACCCCACTCTTGCAGGGAAAGGTAATCACAGCCTAAACGGTGTTGCAAAAATCAAACCGGCACTTGAAGACTGGCTAAAACAGCAAGTCCTTATTCCCCTCCAAGTTCTATACTCTGATCATTCATATACCTT
>QLPN01011151.1:765-26590 GCA_003314395.1 Albatrellus ellisii
CCCTATCGCCCTTAACTACTAATACTCTCTACTTTGGTGTCTAGGGAACTTTACGGCTCGCACCCTCCAGCAATTGCTGTGGTTGTGGTTACTTTCCCCTCTCAGCCCGACACAGTACATATCACCATGCTTAAGTAATAGAGCTTGGGGCACAGGTGTCTAAAGTGGAGAGCAGATTTCATCAACATTCTACTTCTTCTTTATGGAACTCACATTTTGTCAGTTTCAGATATAAATGGTGTCAGTGCAGTCAAGAGAGTACTTCTGATACAAGTTGGCAATGTTCTTCTAGATCAATAGTTGCAATAAGTATGTCACCCATGTAAATGAAACCTTTTCCAGAGTCAATAAGGTCAGCAAAGATGTCATTCATCATATTTTGAAATGTGGCTGATGAACTTGTGAGTCTGAAGAACATAACCAGCAGTTCAAATAATCCACAATTGGTTTTAAATGCTGCTTTCCATTCATCACCTTCCTCAATACAGACATTATTATATCCCCATCACACATCAAGCTTGGTGAAGTATTTGGCATGTTGCAATTTTAATATCTGAAATCAGTGGTAATAGATGCTGATTATGAACAGTAATGGCATTAAGCTTGCAATAATCTTGAATGGGGCATGGTTTCCCATCTTTCTTTTTGACAAAGAAAAATGGAGAAACAAATGGCAATTGAGAGGGGTAGATATATCCCCTCTGGCACATATCATCTAGAAATTCATACAAATGTTTTTGTTCAGTAGGGTTGAGCAGATATACTTTGCAATTTTGTTCCTTTGGAGCATCAGGAAACAAATCAATAGTGTGGTCCCACTTACTCCTAGGAGGGAGTGTGTGAGATGGCTCTTCCTTGAAGACATTGGGAAAGGAAAGATATATTAAAGTTAAGGTCAAATACTGACCCTGTACACAACAAGCTACAATTTGTCTTAGACAATGTAAGCCTCTAGATTATCCTATCAGGCTAAAAGTAGTACGAGACAACAAAAGGGGACATAAAGATAGTATGGCTGCACAGTGGAGTCAGAGATAAGCACAAGTGTTGCGGCGCAGTAGAAGAAGATACAGAGAAATCGTGACGGGTAGTATTGGCAACAATGGTGGAACTTTAAATTGTCCCTGACACTGTGTTCATATCCCCTTCCTATTTTCTTCATAAAAGTGTGTTCTTTGCTTATTTCGCCTTGGAAAAATATGTAGAAGTATTCTGCAAAGCCCATAAATATGATGTGTGAATTTTGAATCTAATTGGCATCTCTTCACCATGGTATGGACAGAATAAGCTTAAAACATGGCCTTTTGCTCTGTAAACTGGATATTTTGAGTGTTTGAGCATAAAAAAGGAGATAATCATGTATAGAAAAATGAGATGCATCTGCATCTACAATTTGAGCCCCATTGCATGAGTGGATGCAGGGGAAAAGCCAATCTGCAACACTAGGTACCTGCAAACCAGTGCGAACTGACAGTACAATGCATACAACGCGGCGTCGGCGATGAATTCAGAAGCAGACCACACAGTGGCGACCAGACACTATTGGCTCAGCGACCATTCCTTGAGTCAGATATCTGCAGCTCTTCTCCCATCGCTCCCACTTGGTCAGGAGAACCGCGACTGACGCCGTCGCCACTTGTTGAGGCCGCCCCGGAATCTGCCTCGCCAGCAAAGTATTCCTTATCCACCTCCATTCGCGCCAGCGGGGGTGCCAGCGTCGTGTGACCGCTTGGCCCCGCCCCGTGTGTAGATGCAGGACCAGGCGCAGTCATAATTCCAACACCCATACCAAACCTCCGTCCAGTGCGACTTCCAGTCGAGCTTGAAGAATCACGATCGCGATGTGATGCGTGATCTCTCCGCCCGCCTTCGTCTTCGTCATCAGAGTCCGACAGCTCACCCGTTGCTTGCACACGATGATCAAGCAGGCCTTGTGGTCGACGATCGTCAGGATCGACTAGATCTTCATCTTGGTTCATGTCATCCATTTGCGCGTCAATAGGTAGAGAAGGAATATCTATTTGTCGCATTCAGCAGATGTCGTGAATAGAATAGAAGAGTCGACACGAACCCATCATTTGGACACTGGGAGGACCGCCGACATTTCGTAGATGCTCCATGACGATGTTCTTCACTCGCTCCAAGTAAGCGGGGGTGTTCATGTCCTCTGTGTTGGAGGCCTTCACATCTAATTGATAATCCGGCCCGAAGTATTCATAGTACTCATTCACGGGGATTTCTGCGGATCGCAATCAGCGAAAGATGAGAGGGAGATTTCCCGGTCCGTTTACCTGGTCCAAGCTCAACCCCAGTGGCCAGTCCTGTCTCATACGCCCACGCTCTGCTGACGTTCCGCATGGTGTAGCCTCCTCCGCCAAGGAGAAGGAGTGGTTTGTTGAAAGACTTTACAAATCTCACGCAGTTGGCATGACCTAGACATTTGTGAGCAAATATTGAGGCTGTGTAATTCGTTGAGCAAACCTCGCATCGATAGATTCAGGCACCCAAGTTTGTCGCCCGCAAGTGAGTCCGTCCCACATTGTAGAACAACAGCTGCAGGTTCATATGATTCCATTACTTGTCGGATTACCTGTACGCAACCCGTGAATCGCTAATGAGAGTTAGCTAGTGTAGGTTGACTGACCGGCTCAAAAACACTCTTGTAGTTTTCGTCGTTAATGCCGTCTCGTAGGGGAAAGTTCAAGGCGTAATATTTGCCTTTTCCAATGCCGACGTCCTGGTTCCCAGTGGGGTCAGTACGCATCATGGTTTTTTGGAGCGGACTCACCCTTAACTCTCCAGTTCCGGGGAAGTACTCCCCGTATTTGTGAAAGCTGACCGTCATGACCCTGTCAGTAGTGTAGAAGGCCTCTTCAACACCGTCTCCATGGTGGACGTCAATGTCAATATATAGGACTCTTGTATGATAGCTATCATGGATAACACGTCAAGTCACCTCACGAAGGTGAGTCTTAAGCGTCAACTTACCGCAGCAATTCCAAAATCCCAAGAACAATGTCTAAAGACCAGAATGCATATGAGAATGCACGGCCAAGTAATGGAAAGCGGATGACCATACCATTAACGTAGCAAAAGCCACTTGCTTCACTTTTTTTTGCATGATGCAACCCGCCTGCCCAGTTAATGGCGATGTCGCACTTGTCCCTGCTCAATCGGGCCGCGCCCTCTAAATGCATTGAGGGGTCAACACGAATCCACTTGAACGAGGGATGTATACTAACCCATAGACCCTCCTGCAGATATAGAACAATAATCGAACAAGCCATCAAAAACCGGACAATCATCGCCAACATTGCCTGAAACGGAACAATTAGCACGCGTAAGGTACACGTGTTGGTCAACAGTACATTTGTGCTGTTCCTTGATGAAAGAATTCATGTTACTAGGTGTTATTCTACTTAGAAACTCGACGTATTCATCCGAGTGGAATTGTGTCATTTCGCGCTTCGTAGCAGGCTTCGCTCGCTGTCGAAAGCATGAAATAAGTGAACGCTGTGTATTTTGACAAGGACAACACCACAGTGCTTGACGGGCGGGGTATACTCACGAAGATCTCCATTTTCTTGTAAAGGCCATAATTCATAACCAAGGAATGACACATCCTGATCCGCGTAGGTTTCATCCTGGATGGAAGTTGGGACTGGGTTAGGACATTGCTGGGTACGTTGAGGAGAGGGCCACATACGGGTGACCAGGGCCATAATGAAAGCCGCCGACATCTGAATCAAAGAAATAGCACTGCACAAACAGCGAGATTACCGGTGAGCAATACATGGCAGTGGAAAAGGCGTACAACACGCTTCTTGGTCTCCCCTTCGATCTCAAACATCTCTCCTAGCATTGTGCAAGGAAGTAGATTTGTCGAGAATTATGGCAGTAAGCCTGAGAATAGTCTACCAAGGCTAAGTTGTTTTGACCACGGCACCAAACCACTGGCAGGATGAAGACACCAGCCACTGGCATATGGATATGGTAATCAAGCACCAGCTTACGTTGACGTCATACTACAAGTTAAGAGTCGCCATTTTTCAGCAAACAGCTTCAATGGACAGTGGATTATTTAAGGGATATTCATGGAGGGGTTCTCTCTCATCGACTGGCTGACTTATGTTCGTAGCAAGTTGTGTTATCGTCATCGCATATCTGTGAGCCTTCTGAAAGATAAAGGATACGCCCTGACCATGCAATTAATAGATACATGTACTCGGGCTGTAGTCAAACAAAGCGTAGACTAAAGGTATTGTAAGGGGTCTGCTATATTTTCGCCTTTTCCTTTCCTAAAGGAGCCTCAGCACCACGATGAACCAACGTTGAAGGCGCAAACCCGAAGGAATCTTCCAAAGTCATGTGCTGCACAGTTCAAGGTAACTATCAGCGTCAGGGTGATCTCAGACAGGCGGGAAAGTGACCAACAAGCTCTCCTGCGATAACTCGAACCTGATCAGGCATTAAGACAGTGTATACGTAGGAGGTCGCGTAGTTGCTTACCATTGACCAATGGTGGACCGCGTGCAACCCAGCGAACCATAGCTAATGGAGTATGTTAAGCTATCTACTCGGAGAATGCAACCAGCACGCCTTACTTCTCTTCCAAACGTAGATACGAAGGTTTGTTCATAGGGCGTGACAGCATTGAGGGTCAGTGGCTCATCTAGTCTGGCCTTTGGAACGACCGCCTCCAATCTCGCTATCGTCTCTTTGATGGCTTCTCGTGCAGATTGACGACTAGATTCCATGGGGGTGTTCCTGGACCTCTTGTCATAGGAAAGGATGTGTGGTGTTGGCGAGGACACGCAATCGAGAAGAAGGGTGAAATGGTCCCGGGCATGACGAAGATGTTTGCCTGTGTCACCATTATGACAATGTAAGAAACAAACAATGGGAGCGGAGGCATACCAATGGTGGATCCAGGCAAGAACTTTGAGCCTACTGTGAGCTGGTCATCCGAGGTGAGAGTATTGTCAAGGAGGTCCAAGGCTTGTTCAAGGACTTTGGTCGAAACATCAAGTAGTTGGTCCAAGTTTCGCATTTCCTTATCCGAATGGCCATTGCTGATTGGCGCCGCTGAAGTCGTTTCAGGAGAAATCTCTGTCATGAAGGGCGCCAACATGGACTGAAGAGATATAGAGGTAACAAGGTAATGTGCAGGATGATGCTGGTTTATGCCGACAGGGACTATATACTTTACCTGCGGATGGATTCGTTTCAGATTCACTGCACTATGTAGCAGTAAGTATCACAAGACCACGCATGGCATTGGCGAGGCCGACAGAAATAACTACCTCGACATCTCCAAGTTGAAATCTGACAAGTAGAATGTAGTGTGTACGTAAGTAAGATCGAAATGTCTGTCTCTCTACACAATTGCGGACAGTCCCTTCAATGTGGACTTGCCCCACTCAAAGTGAGAAGTGTTCTTCTCCCAGAACCACGCCAGCTTCAGTGAAACGAGCGGGTGAGAGACAGGATGAACATGATCCGCCAGCCGTCGTCGTCATTGTGGATGCAGAAAGAAAGGGATCCGTCGGCGTTCCGACTCAAGTATGAGCACACGCGGTGACGCTCACGTAATGAAGTGTGGCTGCCCGATGTATTCCGAATTCAGTTGTCAGTAGGGCTAGTTTGGCAGTCCTGTCTGGCTGATTCTAATCTGATTCCCAGGCTATTTCGTTCGGATTCTCCGAGATTAGTTCCAGACATAACACCTCATTGGTATACCACAATGTCACTGTACAGAGTAAGGAAAAAGAGAACATGAGCGGGATAGCCCGGATGGAGGCATCGAAGTCACGTGGAATAAGATACCATATTTGCCGAAGAGCCACTGGCAGGTGCCAGCGGCAAGAGCCCGAGCAGAGCCAGAGCCATTCGAGTTCCTAGTACCCTCTGCATTCCCAATCCCTCCCTTTTACCAATGCTTGCCTCCATTAGACGTGCAGGAGCCTTTGCCCGCGTATGCACTATGCGTCCTCGATTTTTTCCTTGCAGTATTCATCGATACACATATTACAGGCTGCGTCTGCGGGCCAGAGGCGTTTCCTGTCCATTCATGAATACCAGTCCGTTAATCTGCTGAATTCGGTATATTGTCTATCCTTGGTCTGTGACGCATCAGGTGCTTATAGCCTTGGCGCGGTCTAGTACGGCGTCCCAACTCCCAGAAGCGTTGCTGCAACGTCTCCGGAGGAAGCTTTCGAACTTGCAAAAACTTTTGGTTGGTGCTCGTAACCGTGCACTGAGGCTGCATTTTCTGAAGCGAGTTGTGTAGCAGGCAGCGGCGCCGTCATCAAGGCGCAGGTCCTTGCCGGCGGCCGTGGCAAGGGCAAATTCGATAACGGCCTGCAGGGTGGTGTTCACAAAGTTGATACGTACGTTGAGCACGGTGCATCAGCACATCAATCTCAGCCTGACTATTGGTGGTACTCCTAGACCAGAGCAGGCCAGAGATTTCGCGAGCAAGATGCTAGGAGCGAAGCTCATCACCAAGCAAACTGGTGCCGCTGGCCGTATCTGCAATGCTGTGAGCAAACCACGTTATTGTCGCTTCGCTACACGTGGCTGAACGATTTCTGGAAGGTCATGCTTGCGGAACGCCGTGATCCGGCACATGAGTACTACGTGGCTGTGCTCAACGATCGTGTCTCACAAGGCATCGTTCTTGTTGCGTCTGCGCAGGGTGGTATGAACATCGAGGAGGTCGCTGCTAAGGACCCGAATGCCATCATTACAACCCTCGTTCCTTTTGAAACTGGCCTTACTAAAGATGCTGCTCTTGGTATCGCTGAGAAACTGGGTTTCAAGACTCGTGGCGCCAAGGAAGAAGCTGCAGACATTTTCGTCAACCTGTGCCAGATTTTCAAGGATAAAGATGCCACTCAGATTGAGATCAACCCTCTCGGGGAGACCGCCGATGGACATGTCCTGTGGTAAGAATCTTTTCAAGAGAATAGCCCGCTTTTTAGTGACGGGTCTTAGTATGGATGCTAAATTCGGCTTCGACGACAATGCCGAGTTCCGCCAGAAAGACATCTTCGCGCTTCGCGATATCTCACAAGAAGAGCCTTCTGAAGTCGAGGCTCAGAAGGCAAATCTGAGCTTCATCAAACTCGACGGTAACATCGGATGTCTTGTTAATGGTGCGGGGTTGGCCATGGCCACTATGGATGTTCTGTCATTGCATGGTGGCAACCCCGCGAACTTTTTGGATGTCGGAGGGCGCGTTCGTCTGATTGCTTGAAATTGCCCGAGCCGACTGACATGAGTCCGTGCAGAGGTGCAACGCCTGAGACCGTGAAGAAGGCGTTTGAGATTATCTTGGCCGATCCCAAAGTTCGGAGTATATTTATCAACATCTTTGGCGGTAGGTTCCATATCCCGCTCGTCGCCAATAACGTATTCACCACTTTTGCAGGTATCATGCGATGTGATTACATCGCCGAGGGTGTCATCAAGGCAGCACAAGAATTGTCTGTCAATGTTCCGTTGATCGTTCGTTTGAAGGGAACGAAGGAGGAAGAGGCAAAGGAGTAAGTTCTTCTCGTCGAAGTGCTTGAATACCATCTGAATACTCTCTAGGATGATTCGGAAGTCTGGCCTGGAGATCTTAGCCTACGACAGCTTGGACGATGCAGCGGAGCGGGCTGTCAAGATGGCGTCTGCTTGACCTGATAGACAGTCAGATAGATGTCCAGGATATGCCTATTCAGCAAATGCACAATTCGCAGCCCTGTTCCAGAAGGGGACACATCTTTAGAGCTGAAATAGAGCCTGCCATCCTAAGTTATGATTGAAGGGTATCTAATCGAACCTTTTTTTCCTAGTGTATAATTAGCTTACAATCTACCCATTCTGTTGACTGCGTGCTCGATAAAGCATCGTCTTGTGTGCAGCAATTCATGACACATTTCCGAGCTTGGTCTTGCCTCGAGGGAGCGTCTGATTATAATAAACATAAAAGCATCATACTGACATAATAAAATGGACAACGAAAATATGATTGCAAAGAAGTAAATATGGCTAGCACACAATACCATAATGAAAACAACGTTGAGCGTATGCAGTTGATGGTGGATGGGGAAAACATGCATAGGAATAATAAGAACTACCACGGGGGTCGGCCATAAGGGACTGGTGGTGTCGGTACAAAACCCGCAGGATGCTGTGATGGTGGAGGTGCATGGTGACTGGGAACTGGCGCATGGTGCATCACGGGCATGGCGTGCATACCGTAAGGACTGCGCGCGTCTCCTCTGCCTCCCAGAATGGGTGAAGGGTACGCCGGCTGAACTTGCATCACAGGAGCGTGTAGAAGAACGGGGCTGCCAGGGTACATGGGCACATGTGGGTGAGAAACCCCAGCATGCGACATGACTGGGCTCATGACCGGTTGATTGCGGCCACGGTGTTGCGGACCATTCGTCTGCCGCGGTTGAGACTGGGAGGGCTGCACCATCGTTGGAGGGGGCGACGCATACATCCCTGGCGCCGCTCCGGGTGGCGGGTATGGCATATACGAAGGAGGATACGGTGAAGGCAGAGGCCGCATAATGGTGTTCGGAGTTTGGCCGGTAGAAGATGGAACAGACATCCAAACAGGGTGACCATACTGTGGCGATGAGCCATTCATCATTACTGGTCCTGGACTTGGGCTCATGACATGAGGATATACCATGGTCGGCACCGGGGAGTGGCTCAGCATCGGAGATCCGTATGTGGGATACGCTGGACGCGCGTTGCCATTGGCAGGCGGCGAGGGATAGCTGTTGCGTGATACGGGAGGACTCGATATCGTAGATAACGAGGTAGCACCAGACTTGTGCGCTAAAGCATTGGCAGGAGGTGGTGGTACCTGCTGGAACGCCCGAGTGACCTCATGCTGTGACATTCGGGTTGGTCCGATGGGCACAGTTGGCGGTGGGGTTTCCCCGTCTTCCGACTTAACCTCTTGCAGTGTAAACGGCACAGGTATCAGATCGTCCCCGATACCTTCAAGAGAATTAACACCCGTCAACTCGGTCTTGGGTGACGATTGTGACCAGAGGAACTTCAGGTGCTCGGGATCAGGTGCGCGCGATGGTGACTCCTTTACATTCAATGCAGCAGCGGACTTGGCCCAGGACGTTGAAGAAGGTGGGGTCAAAGGTGCTTGCTCAGACTGAGCATGCAAATTTGTCAGCATATATTCAGTATACGTATACTAGCATTAGTGAAGGGCTGGGGCTCACCGAGCCATCAGAACTTTTGTTGTCAGGTGTCACAATCACTAATTCCGAGGATGGCTTGTCAAGGGTCGCTGGTAGAGCGGGTGTGTCGGCAGCCAAGGGTTCAGGCGGCGTGGTTACCAGGACCCGATGGTTTGAAGACGTAGGGGGTTGATCTTCTTGATCTTCATCCAATTCACTAGTCACAATAAACCGTACTGGAGATTCAGTTCGGCTCGCTTCTACCCGTGATTCACGATAGAATGCTACACCAGTCCCAGCGGGCATCTTTGGTTGAGTCCTTGGCTTTGACACTCCCTCAGTAGAGGCCGGAATCCCGCCGAGTCTTGGTATGCGGCCACTCTCATCATGATTAGTGACTGCTTCAGGCGGTGGTGAACAGCTCACGGTCTCAAGTTGACCAGTGGTTTCCTTCCGGGTGACGTCCTGGTGACCGGGTCCACGAACGGCGGCCTTCCACCGCCACGATGGCAATTTTTGAGTCCCAGCAGGTTCAGAAATCGGAGGACCGACGATCGTAGGCCTCACAGGGAGGTGTACTCGTGGATTCGCACCATATGCAACTTGAGTAGCAACTACTAGAGTCGTCCGTCTACCATGCGGCAGCTTGACTTTATATTTGCCCTTGAACACGATTTGGTCGTGGAACAGCACATCGTTCAAAGAGAAGTCTCTCCGGTCCATGCCTTCAACAGGAGGATCCCAGGACAATATATCCCAGCGGACGTGCATAGGCGGAGATTTCAAGAGATGCATCTGCTTCTTGGGTAGAGGCTCAAGGGGATGCAAGCAGCGAGGAAGCTTCACCACGTAGCTATTCCAAAGTTGCTGCGGGGATTCAAGGATCTCAACAGTAATAACGTCAAGAACACCTAGTCTGTTTGAAACTTCGTAGGTAGGGGGTCGTGGTCGCAATGCTGGAGGGAGCCATTTAGCTGATATGACGAGGTCCGTCTTCGCCGCCACAGGAGAGGGCTTATCCACAGGTTTGTCATCTGCCGAGTTGTCTGACACGCTCAGGCGGTGTGGGGGTGATTCTTTAGCAAGGTCATGGGCTTGCATGCCATCCAAGGCACCCTTGATCCTTGACATGGTGTCATCAAGAGTTGACATCGAGGCCTCACGAAATGCCGGTGGCCGTGACAAACGCTGAGACAAAGGGGTTGTCGAAGATGCTGATGTTTGGGTGGGAGCGACAGTCCAGGAGAGTGTGTCTATTACAGGTGGAGACACCCTACTGGGGGATAGCGGAGGTCCATTGACTGGCCCGGACAATGTGCGTGGTGGAGGTGATTGGGCGAGCGTAACATTCAGTTTGCTATCTCCTGGCGATGTATCAGTCAAGTCGTCCTGACCAGTGGCTGTCTGTCGCTCGTCAGCCGGTAACGTGGAAGCTCTGTGTCTCCACGATGATGCCAGATCCCCCTTAGATGGTTCCCGTGGGGGTGGTCGGTCATCGAAGAAATCACTAGCGACAGGCCTGGGTCTATGATGAAATGCAGACGTATGTGCAGACGGTTCTGCCGAAGCGGCTTCATTAGCCTTGTCAGCCCCAACAAGTCGGCCCATGTCAGAAAAATCGACTTCTTCAAAACATTCGTCCGGGCCAAGCGTCAAAACGTCAACTGACGGTAACTGTGGACGTGGTAACGTTTGAGAAAATGCAGAGGGTCCTGCTTTCTGAGGCTGATGAGCAACACGCGGTGGCGCTGCTTTGCTCCTCCAAGACTCTGCAGTTGCTGTCGATGATGTCGAATTGGAAACTGCACTTGGATTTCGGTTGGATGGTGTTCGTTTCGTCCATGCGTGGGAAGAATCATCTTGATCCTGGGAGGAATGTCTTAGCGAGGAAGGCCCCGAAAGGCGCAGCACCTCATTTGGGACAACGGGAGAACTCGTCGACTGTGCCGTTGTGGATGGAAGGGATCCTGAGACTTCCTCACCGTTTGTTGTCAGAGCACCGTCAAACTGAATGTGGAACTGTCAGACAAACTAACTGACGGCTCCCTGCAATGTATGAACTACAGACCTTGACTTCTTGCTGCTGAACATGCTCCTCATTGCGTTGAGCAGCTTTCATTTTCTCCTCCAACTCGGCTGCTTTTTGCCGCGCTCGATCCTTCTCTTTCTCCCGGTCCTCTTCCTCCTGTTGACGTCTCAATCTAGCACGTTCGGCTGCAGAGTGCATCGCTGCCTTCCGCACTTCTTCAACATCAATGAGGGGAGTAGTTGATACCTGGGGGGACGCGTTCAAGAGAGTAGCACTAGTAGGCGAATGGACCGCTCGATTGGTCGTTGCATCATCTCGCGAGAGCTCATGATCTCGACCGGAAGGGTGTCGTGGAGGAACCGTAGATACAAGGTGTGGCGGCAACTGCCTACCTCCTTCTTTCGACAAGTCACGCCCGGACGAAGACGGCGCGTATGACGAGCTCACAGTTGATAATCGCCTCCCTCGGTCCCAAGGACGATCATCAAAAGCGTCGCGTCGGGGGTGCCTGTCTCGGAGATGATCATGCTCTACTGCAGAAGGCTTGGGTCCTCTTTCTGACATTGATGTTTTCTGTAACAATTGAATGCCCTGATGCGGTGGAATATCTCTTCCGCTCTTGATATCTGCAACAAAGCTAAGCGCCCTATCTGGGATGAATGAGGGTAAAAATACCTGGAGGTCCAACTCGAGAGTGGGCATTTGAATACGGTTCCAGCTTGTTTGAGCGCTCATTGAATAGGACACGAGATGACTCCTGAGGAGACAAGGACGACGTTGAAGAGCCTGAAATGCCATGAAGAGGACCCGTTCGTGGTCTGCTAAATGTTGGCGAGTTTTGGGACCTAGGCCAGCTCCTATCGAAGTCGTCTGCGAATCTGTCCTCTTTGCTAACCGGCCCATTCGGGGTCGTTAAGCTAGGCGTACCGTCAGACGTGGGAACATTGTCAGCGAGTGCATGCATGTCGCATGGGGGAGGCGTTCGCTGAACATCTATCTGTTGAATTTTGTACTGTCTTCCGTCACCAAATTCAATGACGCCACCCAAAAAGTCATCATTATCCTCTTCCATCTATACGAAGCCAATGCCTCATCAGCTCAGATATTTCACTAGCGAGTCAAAAAAGTAGGTGGCCAACCTCATCCCAGTGATGGGTGTTAGGATCGAGATGAACGCCACGGAAGGTATCTGCCTCTTGAAGTGCAGACTGCTTCTGTGTCACATCAGGTTGAGCCTGCTTCGGCTCGACAGGACGAGTTGCGCGACCTAACACTGATGAACAGTTTCCGACCGATAGGAAGCAGATGAAACATACTTTGAGCAACCTCGGCAGCAGTCGGAAAGTCATTCTGTACTCTGACATCAGAACCGGTGGAGGTGGTATTTCCCCGTGGAAGGTTTCCCCAAACAGGTTTACTCAAGCCATTTGCAGCGTCTTTGCTAGTTGTTGAAGACGCCACGCCACGAGGCTGCGGCTGGATGACTTTTCCGACATGAGGAAGTTGCGGAGGCCCATTGGATGAAGGTACCAGTGCTGGAAGGTTTGTTGGACTGTTTGCGGCACCTGAAGGAGCCACAGGAGGAGTGGCAGATGAAGGACGGGACCATCCGGGCCCCGTGGTTGTCGATGGCGGTATCGACGTAGTGAGCTTTGCCGTCACCAAACGAGAGTGAGATTGTGCAGGCTGGGGAGCTGGTTTTGCTGCCGGGGACCAAGAGATGATTGAACAAGATGAGTTCGTTTCAGTGACATACGTACCTATGGTACCAGCGGCTCTAGGAGTAGTGGAAGGTGATTGACTTGAACCAGGTGCAGAATGATTCTTTTCCAAAAATTTCTTATTGACATTGACCGCGCTGAACTTCTTCGTATGAGGCGCGCTGACAGAATTCGCCACCCCTGGCCCAGGACTGTTTCCCTTGGAGGCAGATAAGTGAGACACGCTCGTAGAAGATTGGCCATCATCTTCAAGTCCCTTCTGTCCAACACCAACAGGAGGTTGTTCAGACGTTGGGATCGTGGTCGCTTGTTCCGATTTCTCCGCGTGAATCACCGCATCCTCAGTTGTGGCACTTGGTCCTGAGGTCTCCTGCGTCGTAGTACCTGTGTTCTCCATAAACGCGTCGGTTGACGCCAAGTGTATAGCAAATGTGGCCTCGAATTTCGCGGACAGAGTCTACGCATATATGAGGAGAAAGCGAGATGGGTCACCACTGAGCAAGACTTGAACGATTTCCAGAAAAAGATTGACGCACCTGATTGCAGCCTATGACCTGAAAACGAGGGCGAGAATGTCCAGCGTGCAGCCGAGTTAGCGGCCGGCGACGCTGTCCGGCGAGTGGATTTTGTGTCACCTAGATTAGGAAGAATTCCGGCGCCGAACGGATCTTCAAAATGTAGCATGACTTCACGCCAACAATTACTGAATATACATTTGTTCATAACTTAAATCTACAGAAAACCTTTACAAGGCACTCGCCAACTCGGTCTCTTTTTTATTTAATCGGTCAATCTCTACCTCAAGAGCAGCGTTGGCCATTTCGATCTGTAATATTGAAGAAATGAGCTCGGTCCACCGCGTTTCCAGAGATGTAAGCTGGTTTCCTATTCGTGTCTGAGCGACAGGGTCAATATCTAGCCAGGAGTGCAACCACCGCCACCATACCTGCATGTTCTTTCGGTCCCTATTTACATCTGTCGTTCGCTCTTTCATATCCTCCAGCATCTTTTCCGAAGTTTTGGCATCCGCCTCCAATAAGTAGTTGTGTATTCGCCACGCATTGCTCCCATATTGTTGTAATAAAGCCAGGTTGTTGTGTCTGCTCGGTACCAGATATTTATTCAGTAATGACAGAGTGGAGACCGCAATATACAAACCGGATTCGCTGATGCTCTAACTGAGAGCGTGCATTATTCAAAGCCGCCAGCCATTCCTCGCTTGTTGCTGATGCAGAGGGTGGTGGAGGCAATTGATATCGCGTGCTGTCTATACCAGTCAATGGTTGTTGGGCCTCCACACGTTTGAGCTCGGCAGCCAACAACGGGTTTTTCTGGAGAATGGATATGAATAAAGGGATATGCAAGCGAGGATGATGCACGGACGGTAAAGACCTCAATTGGTGGAGGTATGCGAGGGTGCAGTGTCTCCTGCCGCATACTTTGTGTCTCGACAGCTAGTTCATGCTGGACTTTTTCGCGAAGAACGGTGTGAAGTTCAAGGTCGTTATCATAGTATGGAAGAGAGTCAAAGAATTGGGGAGGGTGCGAGATATCTGAATCTGAAGCCATAGCGTTTCGGATGGTAAGACCAAGTCGCGTTCCCAACGGAGTTTGAAAGATCGGGTGTTATACTGAGTAGGACAGAGTGTAACAGACACCTCCGTTATGTCTCTACGCGTTGCTATTGCTGCAGGGCGGGTGCTCAAGAATCCACCTGTGCGGCCTTTTGCTTGGACAGCACCAAGAGCCGTTCGTTGCGTCCATTCCACACGACCAACTCAAGGTACCTCGTTCCTCTCACCCATTCATTGCTCGTTCTCTCATTTACTTCCAGCCTCTACATCCCCGTTCACCGAGCCTACGTCTCCGAACCCAACGGTCACCCAATACGCTGAGACGACTGAGAAACTTCATAACTATGGCTCCTATCTCATTCAATGCCTCCCCAAGTTTATTCAGCAGTTCTCTGTGCTCAAGGATGAACTGACCTTGTACATTTCGCCCTCTGGCGTGGTCCCTGTTCTCACTTTCCTCCGAGATCACGCTCAGTGTCAATTCAAAAGCGTGATGGATATCAGCGGAGCGGATTACCCTGAGAGGGATAGGCGGTTTGAAATTGTCTACCATCTTCTCAGCGTTCGTCATGCCGGAAGGATCAGGGTGAAGACGTATGCGGGGGAGACTGACGCTGTTCCAAGTGCTACTGCAGTGTTCAGAGGAGCGGACTGGTACGTTTCATTGTTCATATACTCGAGATGTGTTGCCTCACTTTATATCTAAGGTACGAGCGAGAAGCCTGGGATCTCTTCGGCATTTTCTTCAAAGACCATCCAGACCTGTGCGTCCACTCGTACTTCATCATCATCATAGCTATTGTCTAAAAGCGCAACTTGTTCCAGGCGTCGTATCCTGACAGACTACGGTATACTACAACCATAATATTGTTAATATGGCTCTGACTTCTCGCCTGCAGGTTTCGAGGGCCATCCTATGCGGAAAGACTTTCCTCTTACTGTATGCTAAGTGATTCAGTCCAGCTATCCTACATTTCCTAACCACCTTTGGACAGGGTTACACCGAAGTCAGATATGATGAGGAGAAGAAGCGTGTCGTTTATGAGCCTCTGCAGCTCACGCAGGCATTCCGGTATGTAGTTCCATGCCTAGTTTCTTCGACCTTGGTCCTCATGCTGTTATAGCAACTTCGAATCGCTATCACCTTGGGAACAAGTGGGTGCTGGTACTGAACCTAAGAAACCAGAGGACCTGAAGCCCATTCCTCCACCGAAACCCGAAGAGGCTCAGAAGAAATGACATGATCTGTCTGAATAGACTACTAGCTACATCGAAATATAAGTCCTGCACGGTGTGGTGTTAGAGATGGGAGAGACTGCAATATACATAGCAATGGCAATAAATACGTGGTCAAGCATCATTCATGATGTTGGCACTCAATCACCATGGACAACTGTGGTCTGACCCTCAGCATCTTCGCCTTTCTTCATCCAACCCATACGTGCAACCACGTATTCTTGCCCAATGACCTCAACACCCACCCGTAAAACTTCTGCAACAAGGTCTTCCACCCAGTCGTAATCATCCCATAGTTCCAACCATTTTCCAGGAACGGCTTGAGTGACTGTAGTATGAACTAGTTGATGCTCAAGATCGAGAAGGTGGATGATAAATTGCAACTGTGATATGGGCTCGACGGAGTCTGGAAGACTAAGCGAGGAGGTAAAGGGTTGGATACGAAGGTAGACAAAAGAAGTCGCTGTAGGGTTCTGGATAGACGACGACGTAGGAGGAGTCGGAGTGGTGTTGTTCTTGACAAGATCGTCGACATTGGCCTGCGAATATCATGCGCAAGAAAGTGAATAAATCTGAGGTTGAATAAGGACAAAACCATACTTGTGCCAACTTCAAAGCAGGCTCCAAGCCTTCCACAGCATTCATGTTTCGACGAGGCTCGGTAGCTTGGTCTTTAGGTTTCGACTCATTCCCCTTGTTCACAACGAGGTCACCGCCTTCAACTTGTTCCATGATCTGCATTCATATAGTATGAACAGTGAAAACACCACCAGAGCAGGACAGACGTACTCTGGCGAGCGCGTTGTATACAAGGGACTCCACACCTTCATACCCGCACATATCGTGACTGAGCCATACTTGGATCACCTCGTGTTCTGAGATTGGCGGAGCGACGGCATTGATGATCTCGGTAAGCGTCGAGATACCAGCGCGTGTGATGTCTTTGCCTATATAGCAAGCGATCAGAGTTAACGCATCATCGCAGTGCTTATGACCAACTAAGTTTGTCCAGTTGTGCATTCCTAGCATACTCAAGCATGCTTTCGCTCCATTGCCGGGCCTGGTCCTGCTTCGGAAGATACTTGACCTTGACCTGCTCATCTACAGCCGATTTCGCCTGCTGTAATGCAGCGGAGGCACTTGACCACACGCTGCCCCAACCCCAGCCACTACTGGACCTGTCATCGTGTGCTGATGGCTCACTCTCCTGTTTTGCAGACGAAAGCAGATTTGTGGACGAGGTAGAAGGAGATGGACCTTTGGACGTAGCGGCAGATCCAGGGAGTTGAGTGGATGTGACTACTTTAACCCGTTCAGTACTCTTTCGTAGAGTGGGAGTACCAACTCTGGAGAGCGGACGATCCACGTTCGATGCAGTGGTACGGGTTGGTCCCTTGCTCTTCTCTGTGATTTCATCGAGAAAAGCAAGGACCTCGGCTGCCTCGCTTGGATTGGCTGCCGGAGGTCCTGCTGCTGAGGAAACGTTGATACCGGGAACCTTGGGAGAAAGTGAGTCGAGATCGTCAAGAAACTGGAGGGCTTCCTCCTGCTTTGACATGGGCTTTGACGACATGGAGGAAATCGTGACCTTGGTTTGTCGTTTGTCGTTGCAAGTAGTACAACTTTCAAGTTGTAGCACGTAACTAGCGGCTAGCTGAACGTAAGGTAGAAGGGTTATTAATGAACACAGCTGACTAATTAGCATGTGTGGGAAACTTCCAGATTCGTCCTCCCCACCAGCCCTGGCTCCTGACTGGACACTTTCAAGTTGACAGTATCTTGAGAACAACTGTACCTTCACTGGTTTTAGCAACGAGTATTCGGCAGTGAAGCATATACGCATTTTATGCCGAGAAAAGCACGTAAAGTTGAACAGCCACAGGAATCTGAGGACTCGGACTCGGATGGTGCTGAAGGCTTGACCGGTTCAGAGTCTGAGGAATTATTTCATGTAGGTTCGTATCTTCATCGACTTTTATAGTGGCCTGTATTCAATGTGATCGTCCAACCTACACAGAGGTGATTTCCAAGGCGCGGGTCAGTGATGAGGGGGAATGGGTGAGTGCTCATACACGCCATTATGCTCTGTCCTGCGGCTGACTGCTTCGCCATGAAAAGGAGTACTTTGTCAAAGTGTGTCGTTCTTATCTGCATCATCTTCACGTTCACGAGCCCGTGTTTGCTAGTGGGCTGGCTATGGCTCTGATGCAGACAGGTCAGTTTCGATCGGTTTCGATCAGTCAATCGCTAGGTTTTTGCTCACAGGTTGATAGCTGGGAACCCGAAAACAATGTCAGAGGCTGCGAACGGCTTCTCTCCAGTTTCTGGCAACACGTGGGCGTTGACAACGACGATTACCCTATAGGCTACATAGCAGAGGCAAAGCCGGCTTGGATAAGTAAGTCTTTCAGGCACATTATGTTTGACATCCCTAGTCAATGTGATGCTGTGGCGACAAAGAGCGCGAAAAACAGATTTTCGCAAAAGAGATTGGTGACAAACTCGAGAAGCCAAACGACAAGAAGAAGAATCGTCATCACGGTTTCACGGTCAGCAGTTTGTTATTGATCTTTGTTCCACGTTGGTACTAGTTGAGTCTTTCACTCAGATAAGTAGTGAAAATGCAAAAACAGAGAAAAGGAAGTTGAAAAACGCGGTTAAGGATATTCGCAGTTTTGCAACTGCCCTCAACGGATCGGTGAGCTCATGTAGGTACCCTTGTGGTGTGTATTGACAATTTCAATTTAAATCAGGATATTGAGGACTTGGACAAAGAGTCAGAAACGGATGATTCGGAAGGTGCACCGCTGGTTGGATCTACGACTGCTAAGACTACTCGTGCCGCTGCTAGGACTACTCGTGCCTCTGAGGTAGGAAAAACATCCAAAGCCCGTCACACCATGCAGCCCAAAAGGGACAAGCGCAAATCGAACCCTGGCTCTAGCAACTCACGAGCTGAAACTTCGATTGTCAGTAATTCTTTGTCATGACTCTCAAGCTTGTCTGGGCTGGCGTAACTCATCACTCGTTGAAAAGGCTGGGCCCTCAGCGAGTAACAAAAAGCTCAGAGGCGACGAATCCGCTGGGAATTTCAAGGCCGCTCCCTCGGGGCAGATCAACAAACCCACCGCAAATATTCCGGTAAGGCCTCTGTTTTTGGGTTAGCAGACCATATCCCCCTTTTTTACTGTATACTTAGGCCAGTGAGCAAGCCCAGTCTGTGGATACGATGCGCACAACCCCGCCAGCACGCGGAGACTCTCCGACATCCCTTTTCTCAGCCGAAAGCTCTCCAGCACCTAAGGAGACGACTGCCACTCTATCTGGGCAGCCTAAGCCCGCTCCTGCTCAACAGATGGTGGCGCCACCACGTCGCTACTCAGCCCCTCGACCAGGGGTGAAGAGGATGGACCCTCCAAACATTAAATCTGGCAGCATGCTGCCAACGAAACAGCGTCTCGCTCAGGTCGGTTCTCTCTCGGACAAGAACACTGAAGCATCTTCTTCGCGGGCCGAAGCTCCTCGGGACAGCACAATTGCGAACCTAAGTTTCAAGAAGAAACCAATCGTCATACAGCAGGCAAACCCAAAAGCCTCGCGCACTTCTGCGCTTCTTTCTCCTGTAGAGACCACCGCCCGGAAAGACTCAGCAAACATTCCTCAAGTGGGTGGCTTAAAAAACACTTCTATGGATGTTGATATGAACGAGTCGATGGATATTGATCTCGGAGTGGGACTGATGTCATTGGAAGAGCATCAACAACTGTCGATGCAGTCAGTCTTCTATCTCTCCTGACTTGTGGTTTTGGCGAATAATCCCTTGGGCCAGACAACCACCTGTTGCACCTGCGCCGCCTCCCCAGACTGTAGCTCAGAAGGAAGCTGAGGAATTCTTGCAATCCATAATGCCTGCCGAGTGGGTGCCGTTCATACAGTACCATATGCAAATTGACTCGATCTTCGACAATATCTCATTAGGTTGGCTGCTCCCATCCGGTATTGTCTCTCGCCTGCTATCGAAGCCAGATGATCAACCAAACTTAAGAAGCGTTTGTTTAGAGATGGGATGGAGCCTCCGTCTAGAACCCCTGCAATTGCAAAAGCGGTAACTGTCCAGAGGTACGTATACTCACTGCTTCGATGCTTCTTCTCAACGGCGACCCCTCAGGATACCAAAGAAGTGGAAGTGGAGTGGAGAATTGTTCGTGGACAGCAAGGCCGGGGTAGCTGAGCGGCTTTGTAATGTCTCGCTCGTAGATGCCACCGATCATCTTTCTTCCGGGCTACGATTCAGCGTCTCCTTCGTCTCAACAAATTCACTTAGAGTCAAGAAACTTTTCCATGTCTCCGAGCTTCGGTTAATATTGCCGGCATGCTCGCCCGTTGCACAAATGGCGAAGATGATGGTTGAAAAGCCCTCTGAATCTCAAGCATTCAAAGCACTCGTCGACTATATGGATTCACGACGACAGGTGATATGCGCCCCACATCTATGGTGGTACCTTCATGTTCACAAGAAACAAATAGCAGGTCACATATGCTCCACTGTTGCACAAGGGTGAGGTAGAGGCAATTTTGCTCCTGTTCTCGTCGCAGTGCAAAGTGCTTTGTCAGGATTTTAAGGTTCCATCAAATCTCCAAGACCCTGATTCCCTTGTCGCTGCTTTGCTCCCTTGGAAATTGATTGGCTCTGCAGCTAGCCAGTCGCGTCAATGTAGGTCGAAGGAAGAACGAGATCTCCTTTTCCCTCCATTTGAACATGCGTGGCTCGGGGATATCGAACGCAGCCTCCGTTTTGATCCCCAGTATCATTACGCCATACATATCCTCAACTTCCCTACATGGCTCGACAAACACATGACCAGAGGTCAGCGTGACTTCTCGGTGTGGTCGAAGTTGGGCGACGGCTCGGAGGTGGCTGAACCGGAGACTATGGGCCTTATCCATGTATTGACAACGCAATATCGCGCTAGATTCAAAAAACCACCTGCTTATGATGGACGCCTGGTCTTTGTACACGTTGGCGCCCTGCAGACTTTGCATACTTTACCAGAGCTTGCGGATCGGCGCTCCCGAGCACTCCAGACTCAATATTTCACGTATGGTTCCCATGCATCAGTACCTCCAGACCGGTGGGGAATACGAGAAATTTACCCTCTAGGTGCGTGCCCACAAGCTTTGCCAGCCTTCCCTGTTATTGATATGTGAATACAGGGGGTGTCGTTACTTTCACGCCGTCCGTTTTCAGGGAGAGTCCGTTGGCAGTTTACAAGTTGATATCGATGTTAGAAGAACACCCGTTCTGGGTTTGTTATGTAACACCGTCGGTACTGGCCATGCTGGTCAGGGAGTCGTGTGGATCTGATCCCCTCACGGAATACGATCAGTGAGGCGGTTCATGGCTAGCATATCGCGTTTCTCTGCACTAACACACGTCATTATAGGGGGATGTTCCGACACCAAGAGCTCTTGGACATGATACAAGATGGAAAGCTATCTCTCTTTCCCGAGATGCCCCCTAGACGCTGGGACGAAGAAGCCGCTCTGAAGTGGATAAGCTGGCAGATCGAGCTGGTCAACCTCGCACCCCGCAGCATTCTGGAGCGTAGTCTACGGTCATTCATCTCGCGCTTCGCTGACATTGACGAGGAAAAGTGGGCGACCGCCATCGAAGACGAACTATTCGCAACTATTATGGCTGCGCAGCTGCAGCCAGTGATCATGGACTCATACCGACGTTTTATCGTTATTCGAGGGCAGTACGAGAACCGGCCCGACAATCGCAATGGAGTAAGTGCTTATGATCAAGCTGCATACAACATAAGAGCTGACTTGAGTTCTGTCTTAGTGTGAATGGATACCTTTGTCGGCCTTCGAATTCAAAGACAAATTCTTCACTCAGGACAAATTGGCAGCGATGAAGGCCTGGATTGATATTTCAAATTGATGACATAGCAACACGATGATGAGTGGTATCTAGAGCAATCTCCATTAGTAACACAATTTCGTTGTGTGATACTCGCTGTGTAACGTAGTTAGCGTCTCGGACTCGTGTGCCAGAAAACATATTTCTGTTCAGGATCACGTCCCAGCCAAGAGCTAAAGCATGTGATTTCGGTTTCCTAACCGGCTCACGGACAGTAACAGTCTTATTTTACTGACCCCCTCACTTATCGCTTCCTCATAGACAGCCACGAAGCTCTTAGCTCTCTCTCTCTCTCTCTACCTTGCAGCAAAACACCAGCGCAGAACCTCTGTCCGAGACATGCCCGGAGTAGCAGACCTCATCACCGACCCGCGATACCACGACTACCTCGCCATTCTGAAAGGCGCACGGAATGGATTTGTGTACGGCGTGAAGGTCAGGTTCCCCCATGCGCTGATCATGGCCATCCTATTTGGCCGCGGCGAGTGAGTCCCCAAGCGCACCGTTAGCCTTGACAGCACACACGCAGTTATTTATTCACACCTCCAAAGCTGGCAGTCTCGCCTCCGCGTCATCTTCCGTGCTACGAGGCAGCACGCCGTCAACCTCGCCAAGTTTGTCTCTATATACAAGTTTCTGCTGCTTCTGCAGAAGAGAGTGAATGGGGGCAAGCCGCGCTCGTGCGACACGTTCGTTGCGGGTCTGCTCGGCGGGTACATCGTGTTTGGCGACCGCAACGCTGTCAACGAGCAGGTATGACTGATACCAGCCGCCGCTCCCCGTTTCTGACCACATGGGACACATTGCAGATCGTGCTGTACGTGTGCTCACGTGTCGTGGCTTCCTTTATACCGCGCGCGAGCTCGCCATACGCCATGTCTTCGACCAGCACGTCGGCAGTGAAGCCCATCCCCCCCAACTCGCGCTACTTCTCCGTCTTCGCCGCCCTGTCGTGGGGTCTGGTTATGTGGCTATTCCAGAACCGGGGAGAAACCATTCAGCCGGGGATGTTCAATTCCATGCGATACCTCTACCGCGACTCCGAGCGGTGGGATAGCTTGCGGACTCTTCTCTGGCACAATATATGATTCAAACGTCAGAATCCGAGTTTCCAACAGTACCAGTGGAGAGACTCCGCTGTAGACAGGCATGGTCATGTCTCATAATCTATCTTGCGCACTTACTGGCCCTTGGGGGACGTCGTTAGAGCGTGTCAAACGTATTCTAGGCATGCAGGACCGCACAATTGATGCTGCGTTTCATATTGGTCGCTACAATCATGGTTCTGGCGTTTGAGTGCCAGACTCCGCCAATGGTAGTACCCCATCATGTGTGTACAGAAGCCCGCCGGCCTAACCCCCGACTTCTCTTGTGGTAGACATCACAATCCCAAATTCCGGTTCCTTGGGCCGGGCCTGGGGGCGCCGAGCACTGGCCATTGCAAGAGATTAAGCTATTAAGTAGCGCCCGGAAAATTTTGTTCAGATCAGTAACAGAAAAAAGTGTTAAGGTCCAGGGCAGAACTCGGGGATCTCTCCAGGCACGTTTGAATGGCTGGCAAAACGTGGCAGAATTGAGGATTAGTCATTCTGTAGTCTAGTCCTGACAGATAAACCATCTTCCTTCCACATCAACAACCCTACCAGTGCAAGCTACAGTACTTGCTTTTCTGCTGTACCCACAGAATTCAGCAGCCGTAATCTGGCTGATTGTAATATGATTTTTCATAGATAATCTGAATGAAATGTTCGCACCTACTCAACATCAGAATCAGTGAGATTGTGGTTGCCAAACTGGCCCTAATTCCGCCACCTGGCAATTGACAGCCACCAAATAAGTTTGACCGACACAAGCTGAGAATTCGCCCTTGGTCGTGGTTCCAGTTTCGGTTATCATACCACACAAATATACAGAGCATGAGATGCGAGAGAAATCCCCTTCGTGCGTACATCACAGGGAGAGCATGTCGGAATGTTCAATGGCATGATAGGAAAGGTCGGGGAAAGAGGGAAACGCAAGAGAAGAGGTAATGAAGAAATTGAGCGTAGAAGATGCATCCGACGACAACAGAACACCCCGCTCAGGCCAACCGAGATAGACAAATACGACACAGAAAGGAAGAGAAATGGTATCATCGAGACGGAGGTAATGGGGGGGAAGGGGGTGTCTAAGGTGTGACCGACGTATGAGACAGGCTCCCTTACATGATAATACATTTCCTCTTCGGCCCATCCTTCTCCTTCGGTGTCCTTGCAGCATCATTTTGACTTCCTGACTTGCTTTCTCGCAGCGCATGCACAAGTGTTGAAAAAAGTTTGTCCACATTATGCGCAGTCTTGGCGGATGTTTCCATAAAAGCGCAACCAAAATTGCGCGCCATTGCTAGGCCCTCGTCGTGCGAGACCTCTCGCTCGTACTGTTTGTCGCACTTGTTCCCTACCAGCATAAAAATAGGTTTCTCTCGTTTCACTCGTATCATTGATTGCCGAAACACCTCAAGCCGGTCGAATGTTGCTCTTGATGCAATTGAGTATACGAGAATGAAGCCTTGGCCCTCGCTACGACAGGGGATGAATTCTATCACTCCTTACGTGAGTGTGTATATTGCTCACCGAACCCATTGGTCGCGAAGCGTTGCGTACTCCTCTAGACACGACATTAGCCGCTAGTTACCTATGTAACTCACGGGAAAGAAGGATGACCCACCCTGTCCCGCTGTGTCAATAACTTCTACAAAGCACATCTGATTGTCCACCACAAACTGCTTTCTATACGCGTCCTCTATCGTTGGATCGTATGTCTAGGAGGGACAGGGAATGAACACGGAACAGCGACCGGTAAGGAGAAAGGCTCACCTCTGGAAAGGAGAAACCCGGAATAGATTGAAAGATGAATGGAAGACAGGAGAATGGAATACGTACCGACGAAACAACTGAGCGTAAACTAAGGCTTGGACGTCACTACCAGAGACACTCGGTAGGGTAAGGAAATGACGTACCTGGACAGCCAGAGCCGTCTTTCCGACACCACCATCGCCCAGTACAGCTACTCTCCAGCTATCCATATCTGGCGGTAGAACGAAGGACATGGTAAGAAATTGAGGATGACGGAGGTAGAGTAGAAGAAAAAAAGGACCTTACGATGACTGGTGAAAGATATTGGGGATGAAACAAGCTGAAAGAGGCCAAGGTGAGTATGTAGTAAACGAGAAGATATCAAAAGATATCACCTTGAGGAGAGGATGAAACTTGCGAAAATGGGGGAAATGGGGAACGAGGCGAAAGTGGGACGAAAAAAGAGCCCGAATAGAAGGGGTCGTGCAGGGTCGTGTAAGGTCGTGAGGAGAGGAAGGGAACGAGGAGGAGGACGGACAGAGGACAGGACGGAGTGGTGAAGGTAGTAGCCTAAGGGAAAACACTTGTTGCCCTATTTCTACGCGGCTCCTCGGCTCGTCCGGCTCGTTTTTCTCCTCTCCTGCCGCTCTTGGACATGGCTGCCTCCGCTTTCGCCCCAAATCCCCCCTCCCTCCGGCCGACATCTCCTCTCGAACGCCTGCTCCCAACTTTTGGCTTTCGTCCGTCCCTTTGCTATTTCCATCCATCCCAATGACACAGATACACGTCCCCCTAACACGGCGTATGGGCAGTGAGGATGAGAACATCGTTTCCGCATCTGACAATCGCACAGCCCTATGTCGGCAAGGTTGTCCTTTGCGGTCAGATGCCTATTACGCTGCGTACTGCGCTGGCACAGCTCAGGTTGAAGCTGGCAGCATGGAAATCAAGTTTTCATTCAAGACCTCGCCGTGGCAGCCGCTGACCAGTCTATCTCGCATTTCCCCGTACGATGGGGATGTGACGGCCGTGTTGTTGTCCGCATGCTCGCACGCGCGCAAGACTCGAAGGAGATTCGTAGCTTCCAAGAATAGATTTCATGGAGATCGAAGATGAATTGGCCCCTGATAGATCATTCGCGCGCGGTCAACCAGGCAATCAAACTAATCCCCGGAACGGCAACGGCCCAACGCCGTCGTCGCCGACATCCCCCTGATACCCAAATCCCTGCCATTCTCTGCCCACACCCGAACCACTCGCATGCCATACCCAATCCCTACCGGCTAGCAGCTGTGAGACAAT
>QLPN01011158.1:0-11868 GCA_003314395.1 Albatrellus ellisii
AATGCGCAGTGGATGGTTGCTTAAAGGGGTCCAGTGCCCAGGGCTTGGGGGACAGATGTCATCATCTATAACGATTATGTAATAATAAGCTTTGAGTCTACAACGCTACTTCTGCTAGCTGCTGCTGCTGCTAACACTACGGTCATTCCCACCTGCAGCATTCATAACGCTCGAGACAGGGATCAAATTCACCTGACAATGGTCATTCGGTCGCACACTTTCCGGATCCTTTCTGCGCTAGGTTATAGCAGATAAAAAACCATGTCCTGCTCTAACAGACGTAGGGTGCCTGCAGTAGTCCCATGAATCACCATGCTAGGAACCGCATTTCGGAATCTCTAGCTGTCGGCTCCCTCCAGAAAACCCTGCCCGTGTATTCTGTTTCGCCAAGGTTCCTTGGACGCTCTACGGTTCACATGAATGCTATCGGCTCGGGAGGGAGGCGCCCTGCAATCGTCTTCGCTATTAGGCACCATTGACAACAGAACTAGCCGAGTGGCTTACGTCTATTCTTCGGTCGGTCGAAAGCCACGTCTACGATCTCTATTCCTTTTCACCACGCAATGCATTTCAGCTGGAATCATTCGCTCATGCTATGTCTCGAACGCCGGCGGATGCAACTGTCCACTCTACCTCTGCAATGGGCTTGCGTCGGTTCCCATCTATGCCCAGTCTACCAACAAGTCCCCTGGTCGTTTGTTTGGCGACGAACCACAAGCGCTTTCTGAGGTAGCACTACACAATGCTCAACTGTGGGGAGGGTTGTCTATGTACCACTCTTCACCAAGTCCAAGGGAGAGTCACTTTCACGGAGACAGTGCATGTCTTGCAGGGACCAACAACGATTTTGTCTTCGAACTGCCATTTCTGATCGACGACAACCAAGCGTCTGCAGATACTCCAACCCAGATGCCATCAGTCTTTGTCGTGTATCACGTCTTGGTTTGTTTAAAAAGAGTTGATATCACTCGATAGCGAGATGATAACGGTTAGCGTTTGGTTTTTCGGTCACTGTCATTTTTGGAGACCCTAGTACACGTTGAAATCCTCCCACAAAGTCATTTAACCCTGCCGCCGCCATTCCGTGCGCTTTGCGCTATTTTGAGTGGATCAATGCGTGTGTGTAGTGTTGTCGTCATTGCTGTCCTGCCGCTGCTACACAATCATCTCGCCATTGCAGGCCTCGCCACTGTTATCTTCTCGTGTTCGTTGACGCAGCAGGCGAGAGCAGAGGAAGGCCGGTGGCGATGACAGAGTTCATGCGCCATCTTGAGTGGACACGGGAACAGACACCAGAGAGGGGCAGCGGCGAAAGTGCAAGTGCAGGAATGAGAACGACAGCAGTAGCAATTGTGGGAACAATGGCATAGAGGCAACGACGGTGACGGTGCACATGTGTCGTCTACCTCATGCTATCGCAGTTGTCCGTGCCACCGCTGTTGTGGTCGTCTCCATCTTGCTATCGGGGGTCCACACTGGTGGGAGAAGGGAAAGGCTATCTGTGCGCGGTGGCAAGAGCGGCACTGTCTTGTCATCGTTGTCGGTTTGTTAGTATCATAGCCGTCGGATTCCGTGTCTTCAGGCGCGAAGGGTGATGGGCAGGTCAAAGGCGAGGAGAGGGCACGGCGGCAGGCATGGCGAGAGTTGGCAGATTCGATATAGTATCTATGCTGCCATACCAGTCCCTCTTTCTCCGACCTGAACTCATGCTTTGGATCCCACAGATCCCGGCCTTCATGCCGAACGAGGAGATGTCATGAGTCAAGTAGTGTAGCATCCAGCTATATGCTATGTGAAAGGAGAGGGAACAGAGGGAGGATGGGAATGAAGTAGTGGACAAGCTGGATAATACCCTCAGAACGAGCAGCTCGATATTAGCATTTACCATGTCAATAGGAAATTAACACAGTTTCGTTCCATTCTCACGAAAAAGTACACCTTGCAAATCTCGAAGCTCAAAAAGATCATCCATCAAATTCAATGCTAGAACAACACGGGACCTTCTTCGATCAAAATAGCTAAAGTGTTCGAAAAGCCGATCACCTGCTTTGCTGTTACGGGTTGACCTTTTATGCCTCTTTAATCTTAGTCCAAGTCCTGAGGTTCCATAGTGAGTCGCATTTGTACGTCCAAAAAATTAAGATCGAAGTAGTCATTCAGTTTAGAAGTGTCATTTCGTAGACATGTTATGAGGATGACGCTGGAAGTTGATTAGCTTCTTGAGTATGCTGTCAAGCCACAACCACTCTTCCGATAACCTCTCAGACATGAATTCGAGAATATTGGTGACTGAAGACATTGCGTGAGGGTATAACTACGGTATCTATTTCAAGCCCGCGGAATGACAAGTTGAGATCCCGAACAGACGACAATAACAGCCCGCCCAAAAATAACACCAAGGTATCGACCCAATACGAGAATCCATCATCAGAAATGAAAAGATGAAAAGCGCAAGAGGGCGGCACACCGAAGACACGGGATGGTGAGCGTGTCATCGCAATGTGTAAGGACACTAGAGATGCGGGAGCGTACGTGCGGCAAAAAGGACAGACAATGATTAGGGAACAGTGGCAGACGGCTTTGTAAGCTGAATGAGAGCACGAGCATCATAGTGTCACAGAGAGCATGAGGGCGAGCACAGCGAGAGCGAGCGTGCAGTGAGCGCTTGGAGAGGCAACGAGCCCACCGCTGCTCTGATGCGCGGCGGACGCGGATGGCACTACGCTCGAGCTCGCATTGCTCTGGCCAGCGGTGAGGGTGGTGGCCGCAGCTGTGGACGTAGCGCTGGAAACCAACGTGTTGGAAGTCGACGTGGCGCTAGAAGTGAACGGGCCGAAGCTTGTAGCGGCGGCGTTCACAAGCCCACCAGTACCCCATGGGACCGCCTCGCCGTCGGGTTGCGTTGCGTTGGGTGCCGGAACAGCGTTACCAGACGGGTCGGCGATGGTGAAACGCGTCGTCCACGTCTTGGCGCCAGGCGCAGCGGGGGAGGTGAATTGATAGAAGTATATGGGGGCGTTCAACGTGACCTGCATTTCGAGAGCGCTTTCAGCAGGGAAGGTCAGCGTTGCAAGAAAGGGAAGGCGTACGGCTGGACAGCTGAAATCGTAGGTGGGAGCTTTATTGTCGGTGCCGTCGACAGTGGCGACAGCTATGAAATGAAGAATTCGGGATTGAGAGATGTGCAGACAACGAAGGACCTCCAATACATTCACCGCCAGTGGCAGCGGCACATGAAATCACTTACTAGCTAAGCTGAGCATGGCAGAGTTATCACCCGTCATCAATTCGATGTTCATTGTCTTCCATACACCGGTGGGGTCTGGCGTCCACGATATGTGACAATCATGGCCTTGCAAGTATACTTGTCCCGGACCCGGTTCCTGGGGGATAGGATCCCCGCGTGCAACCATGACGAGAGCAAGAAGTGTGAAGGGTGTGAATTTGAAGAACATGATGGATTAAGAGTATCGGTTGGATTAGTGTGATGAAGAAATATCCGTCCTGCTCGAATGTTCAAAACATCAGTACAGAGTCGTTGAAAATCCAGCTGGCGACGAATGCTTACGCGCAAAGTATTTTTTGGACAGGCTGGGTTCCGCACAGAAAATGAATTGTAACGAGCAAAAGAGTGACTTTTTATAAACGACTGGTGGGCAGGAACGAGATCGCAGCGTCGGGCGCAAACGGACGTCGAGAACAGCCTGTACGCTACAGCGTGAGACAGATCTTGAACGTTGCAAGTCTGTTGGAAATTACGCAATATCAGGGCGTTGTTTGGCTACTGTAGTACAATGATGGTTCCTTTGATCTTTTGATTCGTCACAGTGATAGCCAGTCCCGGCCCCTTGCTTACGGTGCCTGCTTGATGCGTACAGCTAACTTGGATGAAGCGAGATGTTGAGTTACATGCACAATGGGACTTTTTACCCCAGATATTCGAACACTATGCTCTGTCCGATCATCCGCCCGATGGTAGTAATTCTACGAAAGCTTGCGGATTTTAACCACCCACACTGTTTGATACACCCACACAGACTTCTGACTCGGATCAATAAGAAGTGACCCGCACAAATAGCATCGAAGCATCGAATGCAGTCACAAATGTAAGTGATGACAGTTCAAAAACGAGAGACCACCGGATCGACGTACAACATCGCTGTGAAGAGTCAGGAATACAATGTTTGCCATAGTGCCGGGATGGGTATAGTTCATAAGAAGGCCAATTAAAACAAAGATCAATGTGCCTAAGGACCAATGTCAAGCCTCTATATGATTTATCTGATTTATTCTCATCAGATCTGGTGTTGTCCGCAGGGCCTGACAAGAAATGGAGTGAAGACGCACCTCAGCAGCTAAGCTCACCCATTCCCTGAGCGACCTCAGGTACTCGTCCTTGCCTTCATCAACCGGTCTGTCTGGGTTCCACAAAATAAATGATGAGAAGTGTCCAGTTGGCGTCAATGTTCGAACGGTATCATCATCGCCAGCGTCGTCTACTGCCACACTGCTTTGATCCACCTGCGTGCCACTCGCCTCGCCGTCCTCTATCTCCATAACTTTTGCAGACTGGCGCGCCTTCGCAGCTGTCCGTCTCTTCACCCTTGTACGCGTTTGCATACCGCCCTTTCTCGTCGGCCACGACGCACCATCCGATTCCTTCCCATTCGCATCCGCATCTCCACGTAGAACTACTCCGGCGTATCCCTTCGGAAGATCCACCTCCAGCCCATGCAGGCCTCGTCCTCTGAAAGCCGAGACGAACCGTGATGGAGCCTGCTGTGCCGCATGGAGCGCTGATGGACCCGCATCTGGTGGCTGTTCATGCGACTGCAATGTAGCATCCGGGGCTCCCGACTCTCGGTCGAGTTGCGTTCTCTTCTCGTCCGTGCAAGGTAAGATAGTGTGCCCGGAAGTATCAGGTGGATGACTGTCAAGGTCACGCGGCAGCGCAGGTTTGACTCGAAAATACGTCGATACTGGGGCAGAGCCGGAGTAGGCGATGCGGAAGGGCATCAGGTTTGGCTTATGTGACAGTAGAGTCGACTTGCTCGTAGCAAGTTCGATGGTAGGTGCTGCTGTCATGTTGGGTGAAAAGTGTAGATTCCACGAAATGATTCAAGTTACAGAAGGAACTTCGGGTCAGTGGCGCGTGCCGTTACTAGCTACGCGATCAGTCACACAATATTTGGGAGTCACAGCCTTCACTGTTCCTCCCTTGGGAACAGTAATATAGACTTCATCATTCGAATTAGAGTGCCTTCTTTTTGAGTCGAATTCCCACAGACCAACTTAGAGTATGTCAGAGTCAACTCACCTCCCTGCTCTTATATCCAAAGGTGTATTCTCGGTCAGCGCATCTATTCTAATAGATGCCCCCATGGAGACGGTGTGGAACGTGTTGCTCGATTTCCCATCGTACAACGAGTGGTAGGTCTCCACTCGCCTGCTTTCTTCTTTCATACTGAACCATCCTTACAGGAATCCAGTCATGTGAGGCATCTCTATGTTGATTTCCTATTTCTCATGTTATCTGTCAAAAGCCGCACATTGGTCCTCCTAGACGCGTCCAGAAGGCCGCTTGCGGAACAGAAAATAGCTGAGGGCCAACGAATCGTCATGAAATCGCACGTCCCGCAAACGATGGACGATGCGAAGGGCAAGGTCAGGCACCTAGAATTGGTCGTCACGCACGTCGACCACGCACAGCATTGCGTTGCCTGGTGCTATTCGAGCCTGCCGTCGTGGTTGATGCGTGCGGAGCGGTGGCAGGCCCTCAGCAGTGAGGGTGGGCGCACGCGATACGAGACTCGCGAAGCATTCAGCGGCGTGCTCGCCTATGTGGTCAAATTGCTCATGCACGCAAAGCTAGTTGACGCGTTCGATGCAATGTGTGCCGCCCTCAAAGCGCGGAGCGAGCAACAACAACAGTGATTCCTTACTTGCTCGGTAGAAGTAGCTTGTTTGGATAGCTACTCAGCAGGAGCTTATCGTCGTCTGCATTGTCTTTCTGTCAACCGTGTATTATGATGTACGGTCCTCCATGACTGATAATGATTGAATGTTTCTAGTGGGGTCACTGTATAACTGTATGACTTCTCAGATTACTATCGATGCAATCGATATTGTGTATATCTCAACAAGTTTTGCAAATATGCCTTGGTTATGTGTCTATATTTCTACTTTTCATAGTTCAACTCTTTGGACTTTTCCGAGCTGGTGTCGCTGATGGCAGATGTACAATATTAGAACAGTAAGATGCTGGTGACCTTAGAAAGAAGAACGTCTAACAAAATGCTCTGCGGGAATCAGGTTACGTACAGTATTTTCCAGGTGGCGCTAAGCACCCGCGGCCCAAACATAATGCATTATTGGGGCCACATCATCCCGTGCTAGTTAAGACTTAATGTCCCCTTCGGGGTGACATACGAAAAAATTGGAACGATACAGAGAAGATTAGCATGGCCCCTGCACAAGGATGACACGCTTTCCCAGAGTGGTAGACCTACGGGTCTCAATATTTATTTTTTCTGCTCTGCATTCACACCATCTGGGAGAATCAAATTATTTGCTTCGTAGAAAACACTACCCCTGGAAGACCAATTACAGTATAGATACGATGAGGAAATCCTTCCAAGTCGGGTTCAACAGTAGTCTCCCTCACAAACCTTATACTATGTAGTTCAAAAGCTACTCATACCACTGACCAACAAGCCAAGGAGGATTGCGACACTAAAGAAATTCTTCATGCATGATACATCATGTTCTTCAACAACTGTTACTAGCACTCCGTACACCATCGCTGTCAATGTCGATTTCATTTTTATTTTCATAGACAATGCTTCGGTCTGTCACTCCGGTGAGCCGCTGAGGCCACAACCCGCCCTGCCATGACTTTGTTTGTGTTGGTTGTACGGCGGCGGCGAAGGTCGTAGCTTGGGATGTAATGTCGAAAGAGTAAGGAGGACAAGAAAAGGAAAATTTGCAATAACAAAGGTTATTATAGACAGGTGTTCTTCTGCACAAGAAACACCAAAAAAGAACAAGGACAAAGGCACTGATACAAGTCAGTAAGTAAGTTAAAGTAGTGTAAAGTAAGATCTCACCTCAGTCTCGAAAACAACACGAGGACTGAGAAAAAAAGGTGGGGTATCGTAAACAGGCTAGATAAACTACCTGTGGCTGGGAACTATACAGTAGCGGAGTGATCGAAAAAGTAGGTAGATATCATATGTTTTTCTGCTGAGAGGAGACGAAAGTTTGCGCGCGCGTCGGCTTCTGCCGAGTTGCCTAAAAAGGAAATAATAAGTAGTATATGCGTCGGTTTGCGATTTCAACAGGAAATACATGAATTTATCCAATCAATTTGTGAGTTATGTTCTTTGAGCCGGGGGGGTGCCTTAGAATAAGATTATCTGTTCCAATATCAGCGATGAAAGCTTTTGGTTTTTCTTTGTGTTTTCCAATAGTTAATCGAGTTTAGACTCATGTTTACACAAGTCTTATCGACTGCTTTAAACATCTTGTAGCAAGCTTGCCATCTTGTTTTCAAAACTCCATACATAACTATAGCCTCGAACGCCGTTCGAGGTGAGTCCTGCGCAGGACGGCAGCAATTTTCTTCGAAGTGTAATAGCATCATGCACTTTTGAAGCATACGAGTCTCGGACAGTGGCTTTTACCTTGAACGCCGTTCGAGACTAGTCCCGCGCAGGACAGTGACTGGTTGCTTCTAGTTGGAGTGTTTGGCCGCAAGTTGGGTTGGCAACAACAGGACGAATGAGGAGTCGTCCACGGGCTATGGCAGTTTCGTCATGAAGAGTCCATGGACCTTATTCAGAGGTTAGGTTGAAGCCGCTGTATAATGGGAGCTCTTTCTTTTATCTTTTGCTTCATCTTGCTCGTTCTTGCTAGTCGTCGTTTTGCTTTCCCCACCCTCCATGTCCCTTGCTGTTTCATTTACGGCTTTGGTCTTAACGCCAGGTTTTGTGTCATCGCATCGTGCCGTTTCATTGTGCCATTGTTTTTTTTATAGCTGCATCTGATGTATATACAATCCCTCCTCATGTAAGCTGGCAATCCAAATCCCGACAATCCTGTGTTTTAGAAGTCGTCGATACTGCTCTTTCGGTCATAAGGGCACAGAGGTACAGTAGGCTACTAGGAAAAAAATAGGGAGATACATCGTAAGGAGTAGCGTGACACATTTCGATGGGAAACATGGACATGTCAAAACAAGGCACAAAAAACAGCGGGATAGGTCAGTCCAAAAGTGTACTACAAAGATGTGATGAAGAAAGAGTATTCAGGAAACGGATATAAAAGGGATGGCACATTAGATCTAATCTGTATCCAGATGGCCATCATGAAGAATTGCGAAATCAACGCTTCCCGCATCGCGGAATATGTCGATCTCGTTGGCAATAGGTAAACTCCAAATGATCGAACCTTGTTGTTACAGCCTGGTAAGTAAATGTAAGTCACAGTCTCACAGAATCCGCGTAACACGGACCTAAATGTCCCGCCTCACAGACTTTCCTCCTTGACTTCTGAAAAAGATCCTCCATCGTTTTGCAGTACCGAGGAGGTGTCATTGATCTTCGTTCGACAACCTTCATGATCTAATGAACGGAGGGCTTTAAATCTGATGCTATAGAGTAGGGAGGAACGAAAATCAACTCACCTTCTAACGACGTGCTGAGATTTGGTGCCACATGACTACGTTCAGAAGGCTCTCGACGACTGAGTCGCGGCATCGACGCGGTATCGTTTTGGTGTTGCTATACAAGAAAATACGAATACTTAGCAGCTCGATGAATTGTCATTCATCATAGTAACTTACAGCACATTCCTTGATCCCTGTACTTTTGGGATGGCCAGATGCCCGTCTTGATGTCGAGTCGGACATGCGACTTTTCTCTAGCTTTCTCTGCGTCCAACGGTCAGGTCGCAAACCACACGAAGCATGCGATTGGCCATCCGCAGTGTCAGAATGCTTAGGTTGACTTGGCGGAGGATGGAGCTTGGGAAGGCTGGGAATGCAAGGAGCGACGTAAAGCAAGGGCCGGCCTCCATCGAGTTCCTCCCCATCATCTACACCTGTAGGGCTCGCGTTCGACCATCTTCTCTGGTATTCGAGACTTGGTGACCTCTCCGTTCGAGCCGTAGAAGAGGGACCGGCGATGGGACAGGACGTGGCCTATTTGATACATTATATAAGACCAGAGAAAGCGATATATCCATTGAAATAGACGTACATAGTGTGGGAAGTCTTTTGGGGCTGCTAAACCCGTAGCCTCAAGCAGCCTGAGATATTCAGAGTGTGGAGTGCGAGAAGCGCTGGTATTGGATGGGCAATACAATAGGCTATCAGCGGGTCGATATGGCGGGCTGTCAACGGGTCGATATGGCGGGCTGTTAGTGGGTCGGTATGGCGGGCTGTCAGCAGGTCTGTATATTGGGCTGTCGGGTATGTCGTACGGTAGGCTATCAGTGGATTTGTAAGGTGGACTAGTTGGCTGGCTAGGTTGATTATATGTTGAGTAGGAAGATGGACCCGCGTTGCTAGAAGGGAATGCGGTGGCATAGTTATTTCCGCGATGGCGGTTGCTTTGAAGCTCTAGCGAGCATTTGACTCCATAAGGATCGGGTCTATAAGAAAGTTCCTCGTCTACCGCAGTTGGGTGGCCAGAAAACAGTATGTGTCCAGAAGTAGGGGTATGGCTATACCAATAAGGGCCACTACAATGGGCTGGAAGGTCAATGGGTGAAAGGGGAGGCTCGATTAGATTCAACCTGGGAGGTGACCAAGGTCGTTGGAAGGATGACTGGGGGTCCTGGAACCATGAAGTTGTTGGCTGGAAGACAATGGCACTGCGTTAAGATGTTACTCTCGTCATTAAGTTGAAGCTTACGTGACATGGCTGAGGGGCGATGGGAAGTGGTTCATAGCGATCTCGTAAGTTGTCCTCGTTGTCCTGTGGAGACATTATTCGCGAACAGCTAACTCAGTAATCTAAAGGTCGCCTTACTTCGTGTTTGATTTGCAAAACATGACCGGGCGGATCTACGGGCATAGAGTCTTCCTGAGTAGTTGCAACATTGGCCATAGAAACATCAACCACAGATTGGGTTCGTAGGACCGAGAGGGCAGTTCTCAGTAACTGATGTATAGAACATGATCTGAGATGTATCAATTGACCGATGAAAATACACGTACGTTGTCAATTTCCTGAGCTGAAACAGTTGAAATCCCATGGACCGAGGCAGGCTAAGAATCGACTCCCATGTTAGCTTCGGAATTCTCAAGTCGCAAGAGGTAATTACATACACTTTGTCTTTGTGGAAATACGTCTTGCTTGGCATCAGATCTGCTCTTCTTACTGCGGTGTGAGTCTGAAGAAGACTAACAAGAGTGCAAAGTAAGTAACACGAAGCAAGGAGAAGAGTGATTAACATACACCACTACCTGAATTCGACTGAGAGAACAAAATCATAGATATGAGACATCATTGCTTCTTAGCTTGACCACAAAACTCACGGTTTCATGTTCATCAGCCTCGGGGCTCTTCCTCTTCGTAGGCTGGGATTGAGTACCTCCTAATGTCTAGAAGAGTCGTTTCAGGACATGTATGAGAGCGTAGAAGATGTTCCGAGACTTGCCTGACTGGGTGCAGAAATTTTGGCGAGCGACACACCATCGACGCTTCGACGAGATGACCGGCATTCTCGACGCTGTATTACACGTTCAACGTGTGGAGGAGTATTTGTATTTTCGGCAGATTGCACTGGTTGGGTTGGGTATGGTTCACTAAATCGCAAGATAAGATAAGTGGATGACATTGACAAAGACTGACAACCTTCACGCACCTAGGACGAGAAGACCATCTGCCACAAGTGTAGCCAATGGCCGCGGCTGCGAGAGTTGTTGCTCCATATAGAAGGGAAGGATCTATGAGACCGAACATTGAGTATATATGTACACGGTGGGTATAGGAGGAGAGATGAGGGGAGGAAAGGTGTTATGATATGGTAAGATAGGCCGACCTTAGATATATACCCAGCGCGCTTTGACCCAAGAACAATACGCAACAAGGCACACCCTGCAGAATCCGACATACACATCGCTACGGATTTGAAGCGGACCGTGGCCACAACTGCAATTTGTAATTTGTTGTCATCATTCTTACGCCAAGATAGCTTCGTGGACAACATAGTCTGGTGAATGTATCGAAGGGTCCACGACTGTGATGGCTGAAAGACGATATCGATGATAAGATGCACACAATATGATGTCCATCACGGCCGTATCATAGCGAGCTAGCGTCAACCATAATTGGCATTGACAATTAGAGCTTGTGACGCCGTTGATGAACGCTGTCCTCGATGGTTGCGTCGGTCTGAGACCACTATTGTCTTCGGCCTCGTGCCGCGTCGCGTCACGACGGTCGCAACTTTGCTGCACTCGCGACTCAGCCTTTCGCGTGCGTTTATTGAGCACATCGCCAATCAACGTTAATCAACCTTGCAACACAATTGCACACACGGACATGAAACGACTATTCTCCGCCAACATGACATGCCATAAAGCACAAGAGAACCAGAGCCTGAGGACCGACTAACTTCTGCTGAGGTCAGCAACGGTGGACTATAAGAAATCATTTGTCTTTTTGTGGCAGCGGTGGTCAGCCGAACAATACGTTGTCACGTGACGCCCTGGACGATTGCGCCTATTGCAAAACCCACCACCGCTTGTAAAGTTAATCGGCTTTTGTTTTTACCAATGACTTATGAAGTGGATGCACAATTGACAGTCATGATTTTTATCGAGCACCGGAAGACCCAATCACCTCGATGAACGTTTTTTTT
>QLPN01011158.1:11877-47146 GCA_003314395.1 Albatrellus ellisii
TTTTTTTTTAAATGTGCAGAAGCACTCACGCCGATACTATGTACAGTTGACAGTATTTTCGGTGCAGATTGGCACCTTGAGCATCTTTCATTAGCTGGCATCCCTATGTGCGAGTTCTACATTGGGTCAGAATGGTGTTGGTCAGTGGCAGACCCACTGAACAACCAAGTCCTGGGTATCCACTAACTGTCTTGTCTCTAGTGGCGCATTTTTGATATTCCTGCACGCCTAACAGAGCTATCTTTGGAGGTGAACTACTTTTGGATGATTACTATAAGTGGAACAGGGCACGTGAGTGAAATGATGGTGGACACACTGTTATTGCCAGCGTCGCTACTCAGCCTGCTCTCATCGTTCCCAACCATCGAGGCCATGTCGACGGCCTATCCACTACCCTCAAATATTTCACCAGCGACAGTTGCCAATACCGCGTCACTGTTGCGGATTGTCGCCCTTTCTCTAATCTCGGGGGCTGCCATTGCATCTCGTCTGTTCGCCGTGATCAACTTCGAGAGTATCATCCATGAATTGTGAGTCTGTTCCTGGTTGGGCACGGGGCTTGGTCTGAATATGGTTGTATCTAGCGACCCATGGTTCAACTAGTGAGTTTCTAGTCTATGCAAGCTGCCGGTTTTTGAACGAACCTTCTTCGATAAAGCCGCGCAACCAAAGTGCTCGCCTCGAAAGGATTCTATGTGCGTGCGCTGCTTTCCATATGTCATCTGTGTTGGTGATTTATTACTCGGCTGCAGGAATTCTGGAATTGGTTCGACCCGACCGCATGGTATCCTCTTGGTCGTGTTGTAGGCGGCACCATCTACCCTGGCCTTATGGCGACCAGTGGTGTCATTTACAGCGTACTGCATGCCCTGAATCTGCCTGTCGATATCCGTAACATTTGTGTTCTCCTTGCTCCTGGATTCAGTGCCTTGACGGCTTGGGCAACGTACATGTTCACGAAGGAGATGAAGGACGAGAGTGCCGGCCTTCTTGCCGCTGCATTCATTGGCATTGTCCCAGGTTATATCTCTCGTTCCGTCGCCGGCTCTTACGACAATGAAGCCATCGCCATCTTCCTCCTGATGTTCACTTTCTTTTTGTGGATCAAGGCCCTCAAGCAAGGCAGTGCATTATTCGGAACCCTCGCCGCCGTATTCTACTTTTACATGGTTGCTGCGTGGGGTTCGTAGTATTTCGACGCTCTCGGCGTCAAAAATCTAATCAATTGTTTACCAGGTGGTTATGCGTTCATCACCAACATGATTCCTTTGCACGCGTTGGCATTGCTCTTAATGGGTCGCTTCACCAGCCGTCTGTATGTCGCGTACTCGTCATGGTATGCCATCGGTACATTGGCCAGCATGCAAGTGCCTTTCGTGGGTTTCCAGCCAGTCGGCACAAGTGAACACATGGGTGCTCTCGGTATGGTGTTCTGTCTTTCAGGGTAAATATTATCTCAAATATATGAACCTAGGTGTATTCGGTCTTCTGCAAATCGTGGCATTCGTGCAACTTGTCCGCTCGCATGTTTCTTCCAAGCAATTCCAGGACTTGCTGCTCATCTCTGCTATCGCCGCTGGTGTTCTCGGTGCCCTCGGCATTGTCGGCCTCACTTACGCTGGTGCCATCGCTCCTTGGACTGGTCGTTTCTACTCACTTTGGGATACGGGTTATGCCAAGAAGTAAGTCGTTTCGTGGGTTGTCTCCGCATTCTTTATTCATCATAATGGCACATCCAGACATATTCCTATCATCGCCTCCGTCTCTGAGCACCAGCCGACCGCTTGGCCATCCTTCTTCATGGATTTGCACTTCCTCATCTTCCTTTTCCCTGCTGGCGTGGTTTTTTGCTTCCGCCAGTTGCGTGATGAGCATGTTTTCGTCATAATTTATGCTCTCGTCGCCAGCTACTTCGCGGGAGTCATGGTGCGTCTTATGCTAACGCTCACTCCCGTCGTCTGCATCTCCGCAGCCGTCGCTCTGTCCTCTGTTCTCGATACGTACATTGATTTGACCGAGCCGGATGTACCTGAGGCGAGCAAGGATCTGTCCACTGCGGCTTCAACGTCCTCTGTGGCGGAGAGCACCACCTCGGCAACGCCCAGGAAGGTGAAGAAGAAAGCAACAGCTAGTGGCGTGGAGACTGGACACCAAAAGCGAAAGGGCATTTTCGGAAGCGACACGCGTTTTGTGGTGCTGTTCAATGCGCTCGGCATGCTCACGTTCTTCGTCCTGCACTGCACGTGGGTCACCTCCAACGCATACTCGTCGCCCTCCGTCGTGCTTGCGTCGCATAACGCGAACGGGCTGAATATTATTGATGACTTCCGAGAGGCGTACTACTGGCTGCGTCAGAACACGCCCGAGACAGCGGTTGTCATGAGCTGGTGGGACTATGGATACCAAATTGCAGGCATGGCAGACCGGCCGACGCTCGTCGACAACAACACTTGGAACAACAGTTCGTCTGTGCCCAGTTTCAAATGTGCAGAACGCGCTGACATGCCACCTGTTCTGCTAAACAGCCCACATCGCGACAGTTGGTAAGGCCATGTCGAGCACGGAGGAGGTCGCATACCCCATCCTGCGCAAGCACGATGTCGACTACGTGCTTATTATCTTCGGGGGCCTGATCGGGTACTCCGGCGACGACATTAACAAGTTCCTGTGGATGGTCCGGATTGCGCAGGGCGTGTGGCCGGACGAGATCCAGGAGCCGCGCTACTTCACACCGATGGGTGATTACCGCGTCGACGACCAGGCGCCAGCAACGATGAGAGACAGCCTCATGTACAAGATGTCTTTCTATCGGTTCGTGCTCATATTATCTTTGTTCTGCTAGTCGGCGCCGAAAGCTGAGGTTGGGCTCGACAGTTTTTCAGACCTGTTCGGCAACGGACCGGCTGTCGACCGTGTCAGAGGCCAGAACGTTCCCAAGATTGGGCCGACGCTGAACTATATCGGTGCGCCAACCCCTGGAGTTCTATTTTATCCCTCTTCTTACAGCTCTTCCTCTTTTCTTCTGCAGAGGAGGCGTTCACGTCGGAAAATTGGATCGTAAGTGGTTCTGCATCGGGTGTGGTGGGCCAATGACTCAGTGTTTTGTTTCGTTTGGTGTGCAGGTCCGGATCTACCAGGTGAAGAAGGAGGACCCTCTGGGTCGCGATCACAAAAGCGCCAATGGGTTTGGGGAGGGGAAGAAGAGGAAGCGAGTGAGGCCCCCGGTGCGGCGCAGGGCTCTGTAGATTATTGGCCCGTAATAATGCATGTGCTGATCTGATATAATAATGATTGACCACATAGACCGCATCGATCATACTTGTATCGGGACGGTAGTCACTGCGAAATATCAAAACCTTTACTAGGTTAAAAGAAGTGCAAGTGGTTGGCGGATGCTCAGCATCACAGGAACGGACCGCGCTCGATCTCCAACACAAGGTACTCTTGAATTTCTATATAGTTGATGCGCGGACCAGCTGAATCATATTTCACCTTGTTCAGCGAGGTCAGCAGTAGTGCGAGATGCTGACTCTGATACTGAGGGGGAAAAGAAGGCCTAAGAAAGCAGAGAGCTGGTTGACGGCGACGGCATTGTGAGCACTGTAGACCTGGCAGGTTTGTCTCCATCACGTCTTTCGCTTCTTATCTAGGCTAGGCGAAGGAGCAATGGTCCGGGCTGACGAAGAAGCTACAACCTCCTGTGAGTCGAAGATCCAGTCAAATCAGTCGAGGCAACAGATAAGCATATTCGAACAAGTTTGATGCAGGCTCACGTAGCCTTCAATCACCGTTGGTAGCAGCTGACATAGGTCGTCTAGGCTCTAGAGGCCGCCTATAGCACACTACGCCGCGGCATTATGTGGCTTTTGCAGTCTCTCAACCCAACTCCTTCGCTGCATGGACAAAGACCACAAGATCGTGTGTCCTCAAGCTACCGGTCACTCTCCGAAAGTGTGTGATCTCCGCTTAATCCTCTTCGTCGCGCTGAAACTGCAACCCTAACCAAGATCCCAGCTTGAGGAGCCCCATCAGGCGGGGCCATTAACAGAGTTGGTAAGCCCGAGTTGCGCTTCTATGGCTCCCCAACAGTCGTAAGTCGTGCGCTGCATTTTGCGGGCTGCTGTCAACTCGAGCTGTAGCACGTTCTCTGATGTCCATGTCACCTGCCAACTCGTCGTGGACAACAAGCCTCTGACCCATTCCGTATCGAACCTCCTTTTAAGACATTCAAGAATTGCTATATGTAAGTATTGTGTCCTGAAGTGACGTCATGAAGTTCACGTTGCCTTTTCATTTTACCAGCTAGAATGGATGGCTCAGCTTTCCTATCTGATACTGTGGCCTTCCGCTCAACTCCCAGATCACATTCACCGTGTGGGATATTGCAGGCCCCTGTGCTGCTGTCCCTGTAGGTGGCTCGACCTTCTGCCTCCTTGACAAGAAATGGTGCGTGTTTTCCAGTCATTTGTCTTCAGACCATCCAGTGGAGAAAACAGGACATTGAAAAGAGGGAGGCACGACCTCTTACTGTGGCATGATCAAGAGGCAAATGGGTCGATGGAGACAACCACATCTGCAACCTCACTTTGGGCAGTACTCGATCCTGACGTTATTCAAGACAATCTCGTCGAGGACAAGCATTGTCGTCTGGTTCGCAGCCGTAGAAGTAGCCCGCATGATTGTGAGTTGAAGCCTAATACAAAGATCAGGGACGAGCTCGGAATAATTATCCCTCTTGATGAGCCTGCTTTTGTTCTAATTCGTCCATCAACAAGTTATGCACCAAGTCAGCAGCTCACCTCGGAAGAAAAGGATCTGATCTGGAAATCCCGCTTCTACCTCACAATGGATAAGCGAGGACCCACCAAGTCTTGTCGGTCTGTTACGTGGAGAGACACTTCGGAAGTGAAGCAAGCTGTTGAGGAGCTCCTTCCGCAGCGGGCAGAGATAGACACCGACAATGCTTTGGAGCTTCTGGGGCCGAGCACTGTCGATTTTTGGGTCAGGGCATTTGCAGTGAAGCAGGTGAGCAGAGCTGATGACGACGTGAGTCTTGCAGCCGGCTGCTGCTGTAGTTTACTCTTAGCTTCTTCACAGGAACTTATGCTCTATCTTCTGTAATTCCTACAAGCGTTGAGATTTGAGAGTACGGCTGGTGACCAGCGATCGTCATGGTCAACAGCGAGTGCCATCTTGTACAATGACAGTGGCCTTGTGGACTTTCCCATCTCTCGAGCAGTCCAAAACCCTATTATTGATAATTGTCTCTATTGGTACTTGTCAGCCTGGACGACCGTATGGTGGTCAAAATGTACGGCAAGGTCATGTACAATTCCTGGCTACGCTTATTAAACGTGAGCTCTTCCTTTTTGGGCTGCCCCGCTGGTGTGATTTGCTGATGAGGAGACAGCCGCCGAATGGCTGGGATCGGTGCACGCTCTTAGGTTGTCAGGCTGAGCTCATGGCCACGCTGGCTAAACGTGCTAAGGAGTTGCGGATATCGAGGGAAACACCCCAAGAAAATTGAGGAGTTGCGCTCCCTTCTCGCCGACTCGGGGAACCACCTCTCCTCAACGCCTCCGTTACCACTTCCATTAAATGCACGCATTGAGGTCAAGGGTATCGTCCTGGAAAATTTGTCTGTCTTTAAATCTAACTTGTACTCAATGCTGCTCTACTTTGCATGTGCGGACAGGTCTGAGTTCCCAGTCATATTCAAGGATGGGGAGGACCTGCAAGTGTCAAGGTCATCATGTCAGCAAGATGCGCATACCTGGGTGCCTAACCATGTCGAATCACCGACATTGTCACCACCATCACTGGGACACTGATGGCACGCAGCGTCAGACTTGAAGCTGAAACCACACACAGACGCATGACTGTTCCACCCCAATCGTAAACAGGATTGGAGTTGAGTGGAAGCTCGTACGAGTTGCAACGATAGGCCACATCAACAACTCTCTTCAAGATAGTCGTTCGAACAAATAAACTCTTAATTTGGCTAGTATTAGGTAATTAGCCACAAGCTAACCGTAGCCCTCCCTACATGGTTCACCGGAGCTCATCAAGGAACTTGTCATTCAGATGTTGGACCATCCCAACATGACTATGAAGAGAAGAAAAGATCCTACAGGGTCAGCATCAATAGAATTACCACAATTGAGCTCTAGTTTGTTCGAATAATAGTCGTTGGGACAAAGAAGAGAATTACCGATGCAGTGTCTAGCTGTAATATTCCTGCACGCCGTATGTTCGTGTTTGGTCTCAATTCGGTTCCCTCGTATTTATACCCGCTTCATCCCTTTCGTCCATCTCAGCGGTTCCCATCATCGACTGAGGTGAGTTATTGTGTGCGGTATCTAGCATACGCTTATGTCGTCCTGTATAGATTCCTGCCTTCATCTTCTGCCTCTGCACTTCTCAACGCGCACGTTCCCTACCTTTACCATCCATAATGCACTTCACCATCGCTACCGCCGCCGCTATCCTGGTCTTTGCCTTCTCTACTGCCGCACAGACCGCCTACCCTTCCTGTGCCAACCCTTGCCTGACTACTGCCGCTGCCGCCACTGGTAACTGCGCGTCGACCGACACCGCCTGTCTGTGCAAATCCTCAACCTTTGTCAGCTCTGTCATCCAGTGCATCACTAAGGACTGCACGAGCTCTGACGTCCTCCAGGCCGAGCAGGCCGCCCAGCAACAGTGTGCAGCTGTCGGCGTGACCCTCACTGCCACGCCTACTGTGGCCTCCAGCACCGCGAGCACCGCACCCGCCTCATCCTCGAGCGCCAGCCCCTCGACCTCCGGAAGCAATGGCAACGGCAATCTCATCAATGGCATCAGCATGCTCGCCGCGGCGGCGTTTGGCCTTGCTGCCATCACGCTTTAGGCCCATACATATTGTTATGCATGCGCACACTTTCATAGCCCTCGCATTCCGCATTTCCTCCTGGACATGTTTCCGTTCCTCGCGTTTTTACATTATCATTATCGTGTTGGGATGTGCACAGTAGTAGCTACCGCGCGGCCTGTCGCGAACAGTCTCGCGTTTCCACTGTCAAGGACCATATTATGTTGTGAAATATACTTCTTCAGAACAGCGAAAAAGAATGAAAAAAGATGTATCATCGTTTGTCTTGCGTTCATCTCATAGCTGCGACTGGAACGTTACTTTTCTTTCGGTCTGTGATTCGTTTCGAAAATGTCTCTCTCCGATCGACATTTTGGTCGTTTCTGCACTCTTTTTTTTTTTCTTTGCCAGTGTCATCCAAATGTTAACCGCTACTGATGATACGTTGAACATGCTACAAATGGGTCGCTGTGGATGTGACGTTATGGATGTGACGTTAAGACCTGCACAAATGTTGGGGTGGGACACGGTTAGCTGAGTGAATCCACTGACCCGAACATAACCTAGATACTTTTGATGCGTATATTGCGCTGCCTTTGCCCAGGGCTCAGGGCAAGCGCATTCTGTGCGCCAATTGTCTGAGTGTTTCACGCCAGGTCGATGAATCAAAATTTCAATATAAATACATGGGCATACGATGTAGCAAACGAACACGGTATCGGAAAGCTGGGTACACTGTGAGAGACGGGCGACCCGCGGAGATCGAAAGTGGTTTGTTCAATGGCCGGCAAACGGCGGCAGAGCTTTACAACGTGCACTTTGAATACCGCAAAGACTGCTTTTGCTTCACTGACTTTCTTCCCTTGTAGGACTACATGACCTCGTCGACACACGGCGGAGATGCCACAAGTTCTGAGGTGGACGTAGATATGCTCGATGGCGTGCAACCCATGGACCACCTCGCCGAGCGGCGCGTGAAGCTCGCGCTCCTGGGCCCTGAACGTGCCTCTTCTGTCCCGCTGCACCCAAGCACGTTCACCGTCGGCTATGTCTATTCGACAGAGATGATGACCCACAGCTCCAAGGTGCATAGTGAACAGTATGAGCAGGCGCATCCAGAACAGCCTGAGCGCATCTCCCGCATCTACAACGTCTTGCACGACCACAAGTGCATCGCGAAGATGAAGAACATACCCATTAGACGCGTGAAACGCGACGAAGTGCTTCTCGTGCACACCGAAGCACAGTGGAACTCGATCATAATGCTACAGTGTGAGTATCAAAGCCAAAGCCACAGGCAGCCGCGAACGAAAACCGTTCTTGTTCTTAGCGATGGTCTGGCGGTGCATCATTCCGCTGTCTGCTGCTTGGTTCGAAATAAGGAGCTGACTTTTTTTTTCTATGTAAGCACTGACACCCCAGGATATCGTCGACTCAGAGGCCTATTATGAGGGCCTGTCGCTCTACGTCTCGCCTTCAACGCCACATTGCGCTCGTCTTAGTTGCGGGGGCGTCATCGAGGCCTCGCTAGCCGTCGCGCGCAACGAGCTTAAAAAGGCATTTGCTATCGTGCGGCCTCCGGGACACCATGCAGAACCTGAGAAAGCCATGGGATTCTGCTTTTTCAACAACGTGGCTGTTGCTGTGAAGGTCGTTCAACAACTGACAAAAATCAAGAGAGTTCTCATTCTCGACTGGTATGCCTCGCCTCCGTGCCTGTTATGTTGTACCGTTGTGCAGTGATTGATGCTGTTGGCGCACAGGGACGTTCATCACGGTACGCTTGAGGTTGTTATTCTAGCTATGCCAGAATTGACGATCGGGAAGGCAATGGAACACAGAGAGCCTTTAATGATGACCCCTCTGTGTTGTATATTTCTGTGCACAGGTACGAGCAAGGGCTCTTCTATCCATGCGGTCCCTTTGGTGGCATGCAGTCCTGCGGGGAAGGGGCTGGGAAAGGATTGTAAGTACCGATGGTCGAAATTGGCAAGAAATCTTCTTTTGACGTTTCATAGCTCGGTTAACATTCCGTGGCCAGTGAAGGGCATGGGAGACGCAGACTACCTGCATGCTTTCCAGAAAATTGTCATGCCAATAGCAATGGAGTTCGCTCCGGAGCTTGTCATTAGTGAGTGTTCATTGTCATACTTGGACTTTAGTGTGAGCTCTTGACCTGTCTACCACAGTCTCTGCCGGTTTCGACGCAGCGGAGGGTGATCGTCTGGGAGAATGCAATGTGACGCCTGCCGGCTACGCACATATGACACATATGCTCTCTAGTCTCGCAGGGGGCCGTCTGGTTGTCGCACTCGAGGTGCGTTTTATAGGAATTAGTCTTCCGTGCACGTTTCTCATTCCGGGAAGGGAGGATACAATCTTGAGTCATTATCTCGGTCTGCGCTAGCGGTATGTAGCACGATCCTCGGTGAGGCGCCACCAGAACTGCCTCCGCTGGTTGCATCAGAAGCAGCCGCAGAAACGGTTTGGAATGTGGCCATTGAACAGAGCAAGTACTGGAAAAACATCGATCCAAAGGCTTGTGAGCCACGGGAAGGTACGAATTGGATCAGCTTACATTTGGATGGAGATGAACTTTGTTGTTACTACAGACATTGAAGAGGAGACGTTCTCTATCCCTGGTGAGAAATCTGCTATGCTTTCGGAAGCTCGTTATAGATAATTGCCGTTTATATCAGAGCTTCTCAAGGCGCATCGCCAAGAGTTTATGTATCGCGAGTTTGGCATGTTGGAAGTCCCTCTGCTCTACGACGACCATCAAGAGTTATACGCTTCTCAAATCATGTGCACGTAAGCCTCATACACTCTCCTTCACGGCTACATGGAATGGAATGTTGTGGTCCTTTAGAAAGGACATGATGGACCAGAAGACACTTGTGATATTTGCACATGAATTGTAAGCATGCCACATCCTTTGCCATGTGTGTTAGCCCACTAAAGCATGTCCGGCCTTTGCGCAGCGGGAATCTTCGCGTTGAATTGGCCGATAGCATTACTTGCAATGTTCGATTGGAACACTCGTATCTAGTACATGTCCCCCTTGATGAATCCTGCCGGTCCTATTAAAACCCGTTTGCTCCCCAGGTCGATGCATCTCAGCAATTGGTCAACTGGATTCGGAGTGAAGGGTATTCATTAGTTGACATCAATTTGTACCCGAAGCCATCATCCCCTTCACGCGAACCCGTGGTATGTCTTTTTGGCTGATGGACCGGTCAGTCGGACGTGCTCATCATACGGGTTGCAGTATCCGCCCAAAAAGCCAGAGGACCACGTCAGAGAGCTCATGACTTACGTTTGGGATAATTATGTCCTGTCAGTGTTGCTCCACCTCCGGTGGTGGCGTGAGCTGAGTCTTCCTTTTCAGACTAAGCGGGGCGGAAAACGTCATCCTGATCGGCCATGGGCCTGGGATTGAAGCCGTTGCGCAGTTGATCAATAACAGAAGTATGTTCTATTGTAGAGTATGTTCTGCGCGTCTGCTTAGTCATGGTGCAGCGGGGAGTTGCATGCGATTAGTGCAGCTCGTCGTCCAGGTCGTCGGATTAGGCAAAGTCCCCCTCGGGCCGAAAGCAACGGTCGATCCTGCGTGGTACAGACAGGTACGGCGAGCACGACGACATGAACAGAGACGGGCTGACAGTCATCACAGCACTCTCTTGTAATCGTTTCTCAGGACAACAATATCCTTCATAACGGAAAGTTGCTCAAACGGCATGGCAACATGATGCCCGTCGGTACGTGTCCTTTTCGTACATTTCAGCGTTGATTCTATTTTAATGTGCCATTGCAGCCGAGTCAAAGCCTGTGAAGATGATAATCCAGGCAATGCCCTACGTCCAGCAATGCGTCAAGAAAGCATTGTCCCTTGAGAGGAGTGGTTCCATAGCAGCTGATTAGAGCTCGACGATAGTGACTCCTTGGATGCGTACCACCTAGAGTACTTGGGACTATACTTTCTAATCTCCTCGTCGACAACATATGTTTAATTTACCCCCCATATGCAATTATCCCATCTGCTCAGTGATATACACGAGATGATGCAACACACTACAGCTCGTCTCGAACGTTCTCCTCGGCCGGTGGTGTACTGGAGAGCACCTCGTCCGTCGTCGGTGGGATGTCAAGCACGATCTGGCTCGCGTCACCGGTCTCGGGCGTCGTCTGCTTGTGGACCAGGACCTCCCTCTCCACCTCCTGACCCTCCTCCGGGTGCTCGTCCCCGTCCCCGTGCTTGTGCGGCAGGTCGTCCATCACCCCGCCATAGCCGTGCTTATCATCGTGGAAGTCCGCGCCGCGTGTCCTTACCGTGTCATCAATGTCGACCATGTCAGAGAACTCGCCATGCGCAAGCGCGATGCGCTGTGCCTCCTGCTGCCGCGCGATCTCGAGCTCCGCCTCTGAGGGCACGTGCTCCTCGGTCTTGGTCTGCTCGTTGGGCGCGGCGAGGTCCGCGGTGCCGTCGAGGACCGAGTCAAAGAACTTGGAGAGTGAGTCGAGCTTGAGAATGCCTGGACACGAGGAGGGCGGCGACGTGAGTGCGAGTGTGCAAGGGGGGGAAGATGGGCGCACCGTTGAAGACCACGGGTTGGGTCGCGCCTGCGGGATAAACGAGCACTTTTGAGTCCTTATCACCACTAGCATCGAGGCCCATCGTCTTAGAGGTCTTCCCCCTGCGGTCTCTGTGGCTGGCAAATTGGAGCTGGTCGCGATACTTGTTCGCAAGGACCTCCCACAGCATGGGCACTTTTTTGGCCTTGCTCAGCAGGAGGACGCTGTCTTTGTCTGAATTCTGCGAGTTGTCGTGATGGATGGTATGCAAATGGAAGAGTGGAAGCAACGACGCACGTTCTCGACCCATGGTTGGATATCCTCGAGGTGGTATAGCTTCTTGTTCTTATGAGGGATGCGCCGTTTTGCCCAGTAGTATATCGCACTGGCTGTCCGTTGTGGCCCGTCGAACACGATGGGTGGCATGCTCTTCCCGCGCGGGTAGAGCTATCGGGCATGTCAGAACGCAGCAGCCAGCACTGCTCTTGACTTCAGGTTGCTCACCTTCAGGGTGGGGAACCCTTGCACGCCCTGAGATACAGACTTTCAGCTCGACGGGATTTCGCTCAACGCAAAATGACACCGACCTGCTCCGCACAGAGCGCCTTGTTCTGCTGTGCGTCGCAATCCACCGCGTAAGTGGGAATCAGAGGGTGCAGACCGAGAGCGGCTTTGCTGTACTCGGGCACCATTTTCTGACAGTGCTGCATACCGACCACGTTGCGTCAGCGAGCGCGTCGAGCAGTTGAGCTGGCAGTTGTCTCATACCCCGCACCACGGTGCAACGAAAGCGACCACGCTGGTTTGCTGCACAGACAATCAGGAACCCGAAATATATGGCAATGGAATACGTGGATAGCGATAGGGATGTTGCGCACGTTCTCTTTCATGACCTTTCTGAAGCCCTTGGCGTCGAGGTGCTTGACTTGAGAGCTTGGTGGAAACAGCCCGGCGGAGACGAATAGTACCGGCGCGAGAGCGAGGGCCAACGCGAGCTTTGGCAGCATGTTGACCGACGGGTCGACGACGATGCGGAGGGTATACAGTGAAGTGAGGGAAAGCGGCGAGAAAGATCAGAGTCCAGCTTGCGGCCGCGGGGTGACAGCCTTATAACTTACTAATCAGGGGATTAATATGATACTGTGTGCCAATTACCAGTACTGTACTGTGGTCAAAGAGGACTTTATTGTGTTGTGAAGATTGTTGGTTTTTCTTGGCCATTTACCTCACAGGACACTGTGCATATGGATATCACCTACTAATTGCTCTTTTGTGGCTCTTTTGTTGTGTACTTGCTCACATCTTCAGTTCTCCATGGCCTCCACCTTTTCACATATCTATGAACTCATATTGTCTTATCTGTCTTCTATTGGGTTCATTTACCTGACCCACATCATTTCCCTTCTAGGGTCTCTTTTGTTCTTATAGTCAGGACTCCTCTCCAACTCTACAGTTGTCCTACTATATCTTCTTCCTCCTTTTGCCCCAAACCTCAGCACTTTTGTCTGTTGCTGAGGTGAGGCTCTTGTCTACTCTTTCCACTCTTCTCTGACAGTACCTCCCTTTGAGTCTCTCTTTTGTCACACCTTTTGTCACATATTTGTCATATATTCATCTATCTCTCTATATGCTCCTCTTATCTCTCAGTCTGTAACCTCCCAGGCTTACTCATCATGATTCCCCCTCATAATACATCATTTACCATGTCACTCACCACCATACATCATACCACTGATCACCCCTTTATCATGTTCCTGTGAATGCAGGTTTGGGCAGGCAAGTCTCAGGAGGTGGTAAGTGATGGTGCAGATGTATAAAGTCCCCAATGGGGATGCAGTGGCAGACATGGCTGCAGCAAGTAGAGTCTGCAGCAGATAGAGTATGTGTGGACACAAGTAGGGTGCCACAACATGGTGAGAGTTGTTGAATATACTGGTGTTTTCATTTGCCTTTCCTCCACTCCTTACTACACACATACTTATTACACTACTCACATGTCTTAGTTACACACTGGACTACCTCACTCTCTCACACAGGTCCCACTTACTGCATCCATATCATGCATGCCCCACATCTCACTTTGGTAGTCCTTGTTCTCTACTACATCACTCTCTGCCTGAACTCTACCTGCTTATACTATATAAGATGACCCCACTATGATACAACTCCTCAGACACTTTCTACATCTGTCTGCTAAGAGTGGCCTATTGGATGGTCTTAGGGAAGGTTTGTTATAACTATACCCCTTGTAAAAGGTAGTTGTTGTGTGCTTGATAAGCATAATAAATGTTCCTGATGACAATGAAGAGAGGGATCAACAAGATAGCAATTAGGGTGATAACAATGACTAATCAAGGATCCAGAGTGATGAATTTAGGATGTCATAGTGACACTTAGAGTGACTTAGAGATCTTAGACTTAGTTCTTTAGATTTAAGTGAGACAAGGGCAAGCTTAGACCAAGCACAGTATAGGAGAATCCCTAGATTGCAAAGTTGACAAGACTGGGGTTTAAGACCACCAGGCTTTCAACTACTTATACAAAACTAGAGTCCTAAGAATAGTACAAGTAGTTAAAGTTCACAGATCAATGATGATTGCTGCACAATCAATGAGATCATGTGACTAAGATGTGTCCATAGTGAACTAACTAAATGTAGCCACAAGCATGGAGTGAACAAGAGATAAACAAAGATGAGATCAGATGAGTCCTTGCTAAATGTATAATGATAGTCCTTAGCAAGTAAATGCTATAATAAATAAAAGAAGAGAAAGAAAAGAATAAGACACCTTATAGTACCTTGGAGTAAAACTCACAGTTTAGTATGTAAATACTATAGTACTATAATGGAAAAGAGATGGAGTCCTTACTAAATAGAGTGGAGCTATGCTCACAGCTGTAGTAGAAACTACACTCTAATAGTAAGTAGAATAAAAGAAAAGAAAAAGGTAAGAAAACTGTTACAAGGTGCCAAAGCAAGTGCCTTGTAACACTCCTTGTCAACACATCATCACATATCAATGACAACACCTTTTGTTGCAAGCTCACCTCTGGCTTGAATCTGGCCATTTCCACTGAGATCCACATGCCAAGCTCACTACCAAGCTCCCTCTCCAAGAGTGGCTTCAGGAGGTCCTATGCATTGATCAGTGGTGTACCTGGTGCTGGAGTTAAGGTCAAATGCCTGACCCTGTACATGTGCTACTACTCTTTGTAACAGAGCTACAATACTTTCATAGCAGAGTTACAACTCTACAGTAGTCATGACAGCTCCACATCATGCTAATAGCACTTCAATTAGACAAGGCCTGGTAGCTCAGTGGTTAGAGCACCCACCTGGAGTAAGGGAGGTCCTTGGTTCGAACCCAAGCCAAGTCACTATTTTGGCAATTGTGCTTTCTAATAGTAGCTAGATGAATAGACTCCAGCTTGTTACAGCTGGTTCATCCCTTCTTCTATGGCTGAGTCCTCTCATCCCTTGGCCTAGATCCAAGGCAGCTCCCAGTAAGTCTCTCCAAAGGAGAGCAGGGATAAGTTGGGAGTCAGTGGTCTCATGCTACGGATGTCTGCTGTAGGCTTGATGATCCTGACATGGTCCAGGCCCACCAAAGTAACCATGGAGTCACAAGTCACAAAGTCAGCATTTGGTGTGATCAGTGCTTTTCCTTTTTTGCTCATCCATTATAGTATGATACTTTATTCATTTGTGTCCAGACTCTACCTCATTTCAAATATCCCATGATTGACCCTACATTGTGAATGTTCTGTTTTGTTTTGTTGTGCTCCAGTCTTGGAGCTAGACTTGTATTTAGATGGCTTGTCATCTGCCAGAAATGAATAGATTTCCCCCACCTGTGATTTGTCTCACCTCACCTGTCCAAGTTAGATTGCAAAAAAGCACATCCCACTCTTCCCTCCATGTGTCTCACAGTCAAGAAAGTGTGTGTACCTTGTAGGTTGCATTTATTATTGTGTTGCATTGCATTCTCCATTGCATTGCATTGTATTCTCTATTATTCCCATTGTTGCATTTATAGTGTTGCATTTCTGTCACATTTCCTCACTGTCACCCAGTCACATCTCACTATTGCATTGCTCACCCTAAACTACTAACTCTCTTTCCTTTGGTGTCTCGGGGATCTTACAGCTTGCACCCTTCAGTATCTGTTGTGGTCATAATTGTAGATTCCTCTCACACACCTGCAGTGCATATCAGTGTGTCCCTCCTACTTATGGTCACTCTTTTCTCCAATGCATACACTCTGCTTGAACCTTATCAACAGACACTATATATATTGGTCTCTACTACACAATCTCCTCAGATGTCTACTTCATAGTCTCCCAACATATCTCTTACCCCTTCCCTGCAGCATACTCTTACCACATGTGGCACCCTACTTGTGCCTGCACTCACTATCTCTGCTGCAGCAATGCTAACTGTAATCTCCCCACTGGGGATCATATGCTGTTCATATATCTTGTTTATTGTTGTTTGCCATGGCCTGCATGCACAAATCTCAGTAGAAGGGGTGGAACCAGCTATAACAAGTTGGGGTCTATTTGTCTAACTACTAGCCCACTTATAGTACTATGGAATGTGCACAGACCAGGTGCAGTAACTAAGGGCATGTCATGTAAGTAGAAAGCACAGCAAGCCTGAGAACAGGTGCAGCATGTGTGGGATCCTACCCATGAGGCAGTAAAGACTGTAAGTGATAAGGATTAGATGTAGATCAGATAAGATGGAAAGATAAGATGATCTAATCTAATATCAAAAGTAGAACATAAAAGAAAGCAAAGAAAAGAAATAATAATGGCAGGGAATAAGGTCAGTGATAGGAGTCTGACAACAGCCATCCTCCCCACCACTACTGACTACACCTCAGGGGTTATATTGCCTGGATCTGATGACTCAGAGGATGATGAGTGCATCCCTGTTCCCACCTTTTTCCCTTCTCCACCTTTTGTACAGATTCCTTGTTATGGCACTGTCACCTTGATGGGCTGAATTCTTCCCACCAAATGATGGCACTTATTGATGACAGCTTGCAGTATGTTTTAATCCATGAATCTCATGTCTAAGCACTGGGATTATGCATGTGCAGACTGCCTACTCCCATCCACCTGGGGTCTGTGTTTGCATTGTCAGACTCCTCTTTGTCTCTTTCTTCCTTGCCTGATACATGTGTGACCCACTGGGTCAAATTATCATTGTATTTGCTAAGAGTGGCCTATTGGACAGTCTCATGGAAGGTTTGTGATAATTATACCCTTGGTAACAAGGTAGTTGTTGTTGGATCTGCTTGGATCTTATCAGATCTTATCAGATCTTGTTATCACTTATCTCTCCCTCTTGACACCTGTGGCCCACACTTATTAGTAAGTACGGTCTGTGCATGATCTCTGATTGTATATCAGTAGCTAGATAGCATCTTAGAATGTAAGTGGACATCTCAGTCTTTTCCCTTCAGTGTGCTCTGTCTTGCACCTGTCTTTACTCTCTCCTCTTCAATACCCTCCTTTTGCACTCCAAAATGGAGTTTGCTCTTTTGTTCTTCATTGTCCTCTCTTCCTCCTTTGTTGGCCTCTGCACCATCTTTCTTGTAGTCTGGCACATCCTCCCACTGCACATCCAGGCCCTTCTCCCAGTCTGATCATGCCTCTGTCACCTTTGCCACTGCACCTCTTCCCTGTGCAACAGTTATTATGTGCTTGATGCACTTGATAAATGTTCCTGATGACAATGAAGATTAAATTAAAAATTAAAAATTGGGGACTCCACTGGCGTTGGTGCCTCTATTAGTTGTTATTGAAACTGTTTCTTATTTAGCCACCGAAATTTAATTATTAAAAAACAAGCCGGAATTGATCAATGAGATAGTGATGAGGATGATACCACCAATGGCCACACAAGGATCCAGGATGATGAGTTTTGGATGTCTTTAGCAACACTTAGTGACTTGGAGATCTTAGACTTAGTTCTTAGTATTGAAATCTGGGCAGGGCAGCAGACTGAGAGATGACCATGATATTAAAACAAACAGGCATTAAGCCCAAAACAGATTGTGATTGTGAAAAGGGCTAAAGCCCATCAGAGTAAGAGGAGAGGTCAAAACTGCCACATCTGTAAGATAAGAGAAGATGTGTACCAGATGGTAGAGGGTACACAGAGGAGAGAGAGAGCTGCATAGAGCAGGTATGTCAGAAGAGAGCTCAGAGAGTAGAAGAGATACTCACCTCAGCACATGCAGAAGTGCTGAGGTGAGACAAAGACAAGGTAAAGAAGATATATCAAGAGCTAGATAGAGTTTAAGAGGAGCTCAAACCATAAAGAGAAAAGAAATACCAATAAGATGAGATAGAGATAAGTATACTTAATAAGTAAACAGTGTGATCAGCATCATAAGGTAATGAACAAAAACCAACACTTAGGGTTGTAAGCAAGAGGAAGGTGAGCTTAGATCAAGCACAGTATAGGAGAATCCCTAGATTGTGAAGTTGACAAGACTGGGGTTTAAGACCACCAGGCTTTCAACTACTTATACAAAACTGGGTGTTTCTAAAGATAGTACCCATAGTTAAGGTTCACTGATCAACAATGATTGTGTAGCAATTAATGAGATCATGTGACCAAGTCATGTCCATAGTAAGCTACAAGTAAGTAGTCATAAGCACAAAGTGAGTGAGAGATAAACAAGGATAAACAAAGGTGAGTCCTTGCTAATTGTGTAGCAATAGTCCTTAGCAAGTAAATGTTATAATAAATAAATAGATAAATAAATAAGATAAAGAAGCTTTTTAGTACTTGGAGTAAAACTCACAATGCAGTATGTAAATACTGTAGTACTATAAAGAAAGGAAAGATAGAGTCCTTACTATAAGTTGGAGCTAAGCTCACAGCTGCAGTTGATACTACACTTATAGTAAGTAAGATCAGGGAAAGAACAGAAAAAGAAAAAAGAAAAAATTATGAGGTGCCAAAGCATGTGCCTTGTAACAGTATTCATTAGATTTCTCTTATTGTTCTTGCACTGTCTGCACCCTTGTGGCCCCATCCCTGTGTATGCCCATCATTCTGGGTGGCCCTTTTCTCATAATCACATAGTCATTGATCCTGAATTGCACACCTGTATCTGAAAGGAACACAGTACAACCTCCTACATGACCCAGATGACAATCCTCCTCCACCCCCACAGACCCTATTTATTGATCATCATCCCACAGTTCTTGAGGAACTAGGGGACCATTTGATTGCACATTGCATGTGGATTGAATGTAATTTCAAAGACATTTGACTGCCTATTTCTGCGGCCATCCAGGCCCACATCTCATCTCTCACTGATGTGGAGTGCCTATCCATATGTGCAGATCAGCTCTCTGAGCTTGACCATCAAAATTCACTGGCCATTTCCCCTCTGACATCCTCCATGTCAATGAGCTTCCAACAGATATCTACCATTGCATCACCCTCAAAGATGCCAACCGAACCATCAAGGTGCATCAATATTTGTGCCTGTGCAAATATAAAGACACCTGGTGCACCCTCATTAACCAACATCTTAAAGCTGGTTGGATCTGCCCCTCTTCTAGTCAACATTGTTCACCAGCCTTCATCATCCCCAAAGCTGATCCCACTGTCTTACCTCACTGGGTCAATGACTACCAACAGCTCAATGCCAATAACTTCCCTTTCCCTCATGTTGATGACATTCTTGCTGACTGTGCCAAAGGTGTCATCTGGGGTAAGATTGATATGACAAATTCTTTTTTCCAGACCCATGTCCATCTGGATGACATCCACTTGATGGCCATTGCCACCCCTTTCAGCCTATATGAATGGCCTGTCATGCCTACAGGGGACCACAACACTCCTGCCACACACCAATGCCACATGACCACTGCCCTCCAACCTCTCCTTGGTATCATTTGTCATGTATACCTTGATGATATCATCATTTGGTCCTCATCTCTCACTGAGCATGCCCACAATGTTCAAACTGTACTCCAAGCCCTCTGTGACACCCACCTCTACTGCTCCCTAAAGAAAACCTCACTGTTTTGCAACACCATCAAATTCCTTGGACACACCATCTCCCATGGCATCAAAGCAGACACTGATAAAGTTGAACACATCCTCAACTGGCCTTTGCCACACAACTTCACTGATGTCCATGCCTTTCTCAGTCTTGTCCACTGCATCTACATTGCATCCTTCTTACCTCGATTTTCTGAGCACACTTGCATCCTTACTCTGTTAATGACAAAAGATGCTGATCTGCATTTCCCTGAGCAGATCTCTGCTCATGGTGCTGCCTTTCTTGCTATCAGACAACTAGTCACTAACTGTGACTGCTGTACATGCAGGTTTGGGCAGACAAGCATAAAATTTTTATAGATGATCAACAGTGAATAGATGACCCAAATTGGGGAGAGAAGAGCAGATGACATCTGCAGCAGAGTAAAGTGGTTGTGATCACAGTATGTGACACAATGTGGTTCAAGTACACTGCAAGGATATGTAAGAGAGAAGATAAGATGATGAAAGTAGGTAGTACTCACTCAGACAAGTGATGGAGATGTCTGAGGAGATGTATGTAGAGAGGAACCATCTTATATAGTATGTGCAGGTAGAGTTGAGGTGGAGAGTATAGTATAGAGTACAACAGCTACCATATGTGGAGGGACACACATTGCCCCAGAGAAGGGTGTGGAGTGTGAAGTATGCAGAAGTTTATCTGGGTGGTCCACAGAGAAGAAGTAAGTATGTGTTTTGTAATATGTACATGTGCATGTATGGTGAAGGACTGGTAAGCCAAATGAAAAGTAGGTGGTATGCACACCAGGTTCAACAACTGCCTCACAACTATCAATCATGATGAACCTGATGACAACCATATTTTTGTCACCTGCAACTCCAGTGAATGGCATACAGGTGCCATCCCATCTTGGGGCCCCACCTGGGAATTGGTGTGCCTGGTTGCTTTCAACTCTGGCCAACTCACCAGGGCTGAACTCAACTACCCCATCCATGAAAAAGAACTTGTTATGAGGCACTTGCTCTGGCACCTCATAATGGGTTTTTTCTTTTTCTTTTTCTTTTTTTATCTTATTTACTATAAGCATAGTATTAACTACAGCTGTGAGCTTAGCTCCAACTTATAGTAAGGACTCAATCACTTTCTCTTCCTCCTTTATAGTACTATAGTATTTACATACTAAGCTGTGAGTTCTACTCCAAAGTACTATAAAGGACTTATCTTTTTCACTTTATCTTTCTTTCTTTATTTACATTTACTTGCTAAGGACTATCACTATACAATTAGCAAGGACTCACCTCTCTCACCTTTATTTGCCTTTGTTTACCTCTCATTCATTCCATGCTTGTGGCTGAGCCACTTACTATATCCTTGGACACATCTGAGGCCATGTGACTTCATTGATTGCTGTGCAATCATCATTGATCTATGAACCTTATTTACTTGTACTATCTCTAGGACTCCAGTTTTGTATAAATAGTTGAAAGACTGGTGGTCTTATACCCCAGTCTTGTCAACTTTGCAATCTAGGGATTCTCCTATACTGCACTTGATCTTGCTCAATCTTCTAAGCTCTATCACTCTAAGAACTAAGCCTAAGATCTCTAAGTCACCCTAAACGTTGCTAAGACATCCTAAACTCATCACTCTGGATCCTCATTTAGTCATCAGTGGTATTATCCTTATTGTCATCTTGTTGATCCCACTCTACATCATCATCAGAAATGTTTACTACACCTATCAAGCACATACCAACAACATTGTTACCAGAGGTATATTCATTGCAAACCTTCCCTAAGACTGTCCAATAGGCCACTCTTAGCAGAACTTCTCACTATCATACATGCACTCAAGAAGTGGTGTGTTGACCTTCTTGGATCCCATTTCATTGTTTGCACTGATCACAGAATGCTGGAACACTTTTTCATCCAGTGTGACCTCTCTCACCACCAAAGCTGCTGGCAAGAGTTTTTCTCCCAATACGATTTCTCCATTCATTACCTTGCAGGCCCTGGAAATACTGTGGTGGGTGCTCTCTCCTGCCTACTGGTGTCCACAGGTTCACCCTCTACATCACTTGTTGCTGTGGTTATCCTTTCTCTCAGCCATCACAATCCTCCCCTTTCCACCATCACTGCCCTTTTCCAGGTCACCTCCAATGGTTACCTCCTATCCCAAATCTGCACCAGCTACTCTACTGACCAATTTTGTCTCTGCCTGCTCCATAACCTCTCCAGTGTCCCCAACACTGCCTCCTGTGACAGCCTCCTTTACCTTAATGTCCACCTTGTCATCCCACATGTCAGTTCCCTCTGCCAAGAACTTTTTGCTCTGGCCCATGACACTCTTGGCCATTTTGGCACAGATAAATCTTACACTGCCCTCCAGTCTGGGTACTATTGGCCCCACATGTGTGCCAACCTTGAACAGGGTTCTGTCCCTTCATGCTCTGATTGTCAGTGTAATAAGTTATGCATATCCAAGCCCCCTGGCCCACTTTACCCTTTGCCCATTCCTGGATGCTGTGGTGACAGTGTTGCCATCAATTTCATTGGCCCACTCCCTGAAGACTCAGGATTCAATGCCATTGTCACCATTGTTGGTTTTTTTCATTACATTATGATGCTGATCACACTGTTTACTTATTAAGTATACTTATCTCTATCTCATCTTATTGGTATTTATTTTCTCTTTATGGTTTGAGCTCCTAAACTCTATCTTGCTCTTACTATATATTCTTTACCTTGTCTTTGTCTCACCTCAGCACTTCTGCATGTGCTGAGCTCTCTCTTTCTTCTGTGTACCCTCTACCATCTGGTACACATCTCTTATCTTACAGATGCATTATATCTGGACTAAGGTCCTTTAACTGCTCTCTCTGTTCATTGGGCTATAAGCCTGTCTTCATCTTGTCACAATCTATCTGCCATTTGCCTCAATGTCTGCATTCTAATAGGTTATGGGCCCTGCCAGCACATCTTTCCTCTTCAGGGCTTTTGTACACAGATGCAAACAGTTGCTTGTCACCATCTTTTCATCTTACTCTTTGTTCAACTCACATCCAGCATCTCCTCTGCCACAGCCTACATCAATATCTATGTCAGTAACCTCATTGTTCATCTTCTAGACATTTGAACCATGTCCAGCTTTGACATGTGGTCAAAACTCTCTTGAGAATATGCCATAAAAGGTGCAGTCTCCACCTTGAGCAGCTTGAAAAACACCTGCATAGAACTGGAGAGCTCAGGAATCAGTATCTCTGACTAGCAGCTTGTTTTTCTGCTGCTCTTTGGTCTCCCCGATTATTGGAGCAATATCATATCATCCATCCTCTCATCTCAGTCTACCTTGCTTATGTTGTCTTCCACTATCTGTGCTTGCATCCTTGGTGAGGAAGCTCATCAAAACAGTAACTCATCCCTGTCCACTCTACACACACAAACAGCACTGTGCAAACCCATGTGCAGTAAATTCAAATGTATGCACTGCAGCAGAACATCCCACAGCATCAATTATTGTTGGAAAATCCACCCTGAACTTGAGTGGAAGAAAGAAGGAGGTACTTGGGTTTCCACAGCATATATGGGTATTGGGACAGCAAAAGGAACAGTCCAACTGGGTGATCAAACATCTGGAATCACTCTGAAATGAGTCTTACATGCCATGAACACAGCCAGATGGTTTGTCTCTATCAGCAGACTTGGGTCCTTGGGTTTTTCAAGTCTCATTTGATGGCAGTTTGTGCCTTATCCACCACTCCTCTCAACTTCAAGCCACAGGGTTCCTTCATGCCAGAACCTATTAGCTTGATCTCAATGTATCTACAATAGTCACAGTTGCATCAACTGCACTTTGTGTCACCATTGACATTTGGCATGTGCATTTTGGACATCCTGCTAAGTCCCTTCACCACCATCTTACTCCTACTGCAGTGAAGGGCTATCTTGTTGACTACACACTGTCTCATGGCCTTTGCCCCTTTTTGGGTATCCAAGCACTGTGCAGCAGCTGTGCTAAATCTGGTCCACTCTGACATCATCAGGCCCTTCACAACTCAATCATTGCAGGGTCATTCTTTCTTCATAACCTTCCTGGATGACTTCTCTGGCCTAGGGACCATCTCCTGCCTCACCTGAAAAGATCAAATTGTAACCACATTTGACACCTATCTGGTTTGGGGCACTACTCAAGCAGAGCATACTCTTAAGTGGTTGCACACTGATCACAGCAGGGAGTTCATCAACACAACACTATCACAGTGCTTCACATTGCTTGGCATTGAACACCAATGCATGGTGCCATATTCCCTGCAAAAAAATAGATGTGTGGAGTGCTGGAACCAAATGCTTCTTGACTGTGTGTGTGCCATGATGCATAGCACCTGCCTATCTTTGGGGTATTTGGAGTTGGCACCACAGGCAGCAATTCACCTCTACAACTGCATGCCATCTCACCATCTGGGGTAGAAAACCCCCTCCTCACTTTGAGTCTTTGAGTGTCTGGCCTATGTGCATATGCCTGAAGAATGCTGCACAGAGCTCAATGTGCATGTGCATGGCCTCATCTTTGTCAGGTATAAACCCTCTTTGAAGGCCTGTTGTTTCTGGGATAGGCAAGGGTGCTGACTCATCATCAGTTGCAATGCCATTTTTGATGAGTCCTCCTTTCTGTTGTGTCCAACTCCTTGACTTGGACATGGGGGGTCAGGAAGCTCTGCTCAAGCCTGATTCAGATTCAGATTTTGATCCTTCACCCTCCTTGTCAACCTCTTCATCATCCTTGTCACCTTCTCAGCCATCTTCACCTGTTGTCATCACTCCTGCACCAACTTCAGTCACTCCCCCATCTGCACTGGCACCCACATACAAACACATGCATGCAATGCATTTCATTCATCTTCCACCACTGGTACCCATGATCTCTGCAGACAGGGATTCAGACTGAACAGGTCAGGGACACCTGTGGCATGCCCTTTTTGCAGAGCCAGTCACAATGGAGCAACCTCAATGCTCCATTTGCCAAACTCAGCAACCTGTGTGTTTTGATGACAGCACATACAGCACATGACCTTATCTTCATGGGCTACAAGCCTTCTTCAAAAGCCTGGAAATATTTGGGACAGGCAAGGGTGTTGACTCATCCTGTCTATCTTTGTAGTTCAAGCCCACATCTCACTCTTCTGGGAGTCCTACTCAGTTGGACCATGCATATCACAGAGGGACTTGGTAGCCTCCCACTCTTTGTCTTTGGGATACACTACTCAGTCAGACTGTACATATCATGGAGGGACTTGATAGAGTTCTATTCTTGCTTAGTCTCACTCCACTGGACCATGCTAATCATGGGGGGGCTTGATGAGTTTCTTGTTTTACCACTCACTCATCTATGATACTTTTTACCTTTTTTTACTGTTTTTCTTTTACTTTTCTAGATTTACTCAGTGCTCCATGCCAGTACTGGGGATGCACCTTCGCTCACACATGGGGCATCTGATAAGTTCTTTATTTTATTTTATTTTATGTTTTGTCACTCTGACTCTGCCAAGCAAGGGGGGGGTGTTGGTATTTTTCACTTGACTTCATTATTACATACTTGTTACTCTACTCACAACAACAACCTCTCTCATCATCTGGAGCATGCAGCTCCCTCTTGTGAACGCAGATTTGGGCAGGCAAAGAGGATCAGGATAAACAAGATAACATTGAGTGACAGTGAGGTGATATCTGCAGCGATAAGTGTAGCATTGGACACAGTAGGTGCCAAGCATGGTAGGAGAGTCAGACTCATGGTAAGATGTCTACTAAGATGTGAGTATGAACCTGCAGCGATAAGTGTAGCATTGGACACAGTAGGTGCCAAGCACGGTAGGAGAGCTGCAGGGGAGAGATGATAAGAAGGAGGATAGGGTGTAACTGAATAAGTACTCACTCAGACTCATGGTAAGACGTCTGAGGAGATGTAGTGTGGGGTGTCCATCTTATATAGTAAAGTAAAGGTGGAGTTGGAGCAGAGACGGTAGGTGAAGAACAACAACTGCCAGAATGGGAGGGATGCGCGTCATCCCGGAAAAGTGGGTGGAGTGAGAGTTACTCGGATATGTAAGAAGTCTGAGGAGTGTAGTGAAGTATGTGTACATATTGTAGGTAAAGGCAAACGGAACATATGTGTACGTACTGTGCATCAACACCTCTTCTTTTTATCATTATGTCTATGGCATCATCCAAATGCCACCTTATCATCAAGTCAAGTGCCAACAGGATGCTACAAGCCTCCAGGTGCAGTAACTAAGGGCAGGTCATGTAAGTAGAAAGTGCAGCAAACCTGAGAACAGGCACAGCACATGTGCAGCATGTATGGGATCCTACCCATGAGACAGTAAAGACTGTAAGTGATAAGGATTAGATGTAGATCAAATAAGATGGAAAGATTAGATGATCTAATCTAATCTAATATCAAAAGTAAAACATAAAAGAAAGTAATGAAAAGAAATAATAATGGCAGGGAATAAGGTCAGTGATAGGGGTCTGACACTCTCATTCTGCCCCTCATCACCACCTCTCCTTCCACCCCACCACCTCCTGCCTATGCCTTCATTGCTAAACTCCACTTGAACCTTGCTGAGGCCAAGGACAACCTTGTAGCTGCCAAGCTCCACCAAGTTGAAATTGCCAATTGCCACTGTGGCCCTGAACATGTCTATCAAGTTGGTGACCATGTCCTCCTCTCTACACACAATCAATGCTGGGGATTTCAGGCCCAAGACCCATCCTGTGTTGCCAAATTCATGCCTCACCATGACAGCCCATATGCCATCCTTATCACCCACCCTGAAATCAGTTCATACACCCTCAACCTCCCTGTTATGAGGCACTTGCTTTTGCACCTTGTTATGGTTTTCTTTTTTCTTTTTCTCTTGTCTTACTTACTATTAGAGTGTAGTTTTACTCCAGCCGTGAGCTTAGCTCCAAGTATTGTGAAGTGTCTTTATCTTTTCTTCCTCTTCTTTCTTTTATTTATTACAACATTTATTTGCTAAGGGCTATTACTATACAATTAGCAAGGACTCATTTTTATCTCATCTTTGTTTATCTTTGTTTGTCTCTCATTCATATTGCACTTGTGGCTACTTACTTGTAGTTTACTATAGATGTGACTTGGTCACATGATCTTGTTGATTGCTGTGCAATCATTGTTGATTAGTGAACCTTAGCTACTCATACTATCTTAAGAACACCTGGTTTAGTATAAGTAGTTGAAAGTCTGGTGGTCTTAAATGTTGAACTTTCACTGTACATTGTTGTTACAATTCCTACTCCTCTTTTTTGTTTGGCATTACTTCCCATTCACCCCTACACATATTTCCATACACATGACATACTTTTACATCTCCACAACCCTGTGGGGTTCCCTTTCCAACCCCACACCACTCATCCTCCAGACAATACACATCCTACATATATTTAGGCACCCCTGTACTCTAGGATAACTTCTCCACCTTAACTATCTCTTTACACACTATATAAGATGTGCTACCACTCTACTTCTCCTCAGTTGTCATCATACAGACACTGAGTGAATACTTCACTTCCCACATCTTATTCTCACTTCATCTTACAATACCTTGCAGCTCTCTTTCTACATTGTGACAACCTACTGTTGTTCACATCACTCTTGCCACTGCAGTTATGCTGCCACCATTCTCCCTATGTGGAGAATATACAAACTTATTGCTCATGCTCCTCTTGGTCATTGTTGCCTGCCATAACCTGTGCAAACATTAAACCCCTGCTAAGAGCAGCCTATTGGACAGTCTTAGGGAAGGTCTGCAATAATAATACCCCTGGTAACAAGGTAGTTGATGTGTGCTTGATAAGCATAATAACTGTTCCTGATGATGATGAAGAATGGGATCAATGAGATAGTGATGAGGATGATACCACTGATGACTGAACAAGGATCCAGAGTGATGGGTTTAGGATGTCTTAGTGACACTTATAGTGACTTAGAGACCTTAGACTTAGTTCTTAGGAGTGAAGTGAGTTTATGATGAGCTTAGGTCAAGCACAGTAAAGGAGGAATCCCTAGATTGCAAAGTCGACAAGACTGGGGTTTAAGACTGCCAGTCTTTCAACTACTTATACAAAACTAGAGTGCTAAAGATAGTACAAGTAGATAAGGTTCATGGATCAATGATGATTGCACAGCAATCAATGATGTCACATGACCTGTAATGTGTCCATGGATATAGTAAATGACTCAGCCACTAACACGAAATGAACCAGGGATAACTAAAGACAAATAAAGACAAAAATAGGAAGTCCTTGCTAATTGTATAGTGATAGTCCTTAGAAAGTGGATGTTATAATAAATAAAGAAGATAAAAAAGGAGAAAGGATAAGTCTTTATAGTACTTGGAGCTAAGCTCACACTTAAGTATGTAAATACTTAAGTACTATAAAGAGACAAGATAGAGTCCTTACTATAAGTTGGAGCTAAGCTCAGAGCTGTAGTTAATACTACACTTATAGTAAGTAAGATAAATGAAAAAGAAAAAGATAAAAGAAAACCATTACAAGGTGCCTAAGCAAGTGCCTCATAACAACCCCAGTCTTGTCAACTTTGCAATCTAGGGATTCTCCGATACTGTGCTTGATCTAAGCTCACCTACAACTTGCTTCATCACTCTAAGAACTAAGTTTAAGATCTCTAAGTCACTAAATGTTGCTAAAGACATCCTATACTTGTCACTCTGGATCCTCATATAGTCATTGGAGCTATCATTCTCATCTCTATCTCAATTATCTCATTACCAGGAGTATTCAATCATTAAATCCCTAAGACGATCCAATAGGCTACTCTTAGCATCTACTGTTCACGCAGGTTATGGCAGACAACGTATAGAAGTAGCATTGTTAATAAGCGTAGCAGCATTGCTGCAGTAGTAACAAGTGATTGTGAACAACAGAAGGTTGTCACAAGTGAGAGAGAGAGCTGCAGGATATGTGAGAGAATGTATAAGACATCTGTGGTGGAGGTACTCACTCAGTGTCAGAAGATGATAACTGAGGAGATGTGAAGTGGGGTTGTATCTTATATAGTAGTTGGAAGTGAGGTTAAGGCAGAGAGGATATCTTGAAGTACAAGAATGCCCATATGAGTGAGGACATGCGTCGTCCGGAGTGTGGGTGGAGTGAGAGTAGGGAAGAGTCCCGAAGAGTGGTGATGGTGTAATGGTATGTCAAGAGTATGTAATAGTGAGTACTGGTGGAGAGATGGAGATGCCGAACGAAAATTATGTAGACATACATGGGTATTTCAACATCTACTTGCTGCTCAATAGGTTATGGGCCCTGCAGGAACTTTATATCTCACACTCACACTCACACTCACACTCACACTCACACTCACACTCACACTCACACTTGCACTTGCACTTGTACTTGTACTCAAAACCATCCTCATACTTGCTCCTCCCTTGTTCACATACAACTTCATCCTCACCATCCTCCACTATGTCACTCATCATTGCTATTCTCATCTGGATATACATACTTCTTATTCTCACCTTGTTTCCCTGGTATATTACTCAGATGCCAGAACATCCTCACCATGCATATGCTTAAACTCCTCTCCACCTCTCCTCCTCATCTACCTATCCACTCTCATCACTGCCATCAGCCCAGCCACTGTTCCCAAGATCTCTGCCATCCTCAAAGGAGAATGTAACTACCAGAGGTGGGCTGCCATGGTTAAGTCTGCCCTCATCATCATGGGCATCTGACATGCTGTCACATCTGGCAGCCCAATCCCACAGTATGATTCACAAGATGTAGAAGGTGGTTTGCTGCAACAGGTACTCATGAATGAAGAGGAGATAGAGGCCTTGAAGACTGACAACAGGATGGCCAAAATGGTTATCACCATGCACATGGGTGGCATACCCAGCACCATCATCAAAGGAGAATCACTCACCTCTAGAGATTGCTGGGAGGCCTTTGATGTGTTATATGGCAGACAGTCTGTGATGGCTGCTTTCATCTCTTTTCAGAACCTTTTCAAGGTGTGCCTTGACATCACCATTCCTATATGTGCACAACTTGATGCCATGGCACCCACTCAAGAATGCCTTTCTAGCTCAGGGGTACAGGTGTCTGACCAGTATCTGTGCTTCCTCATGCTTAAAGCACTGCCCCCTTCCTGGGGCCATCTTGTTTCTGCCATCCTTGGGACCACTGAAATTGCTCAACTCTCCTCCACCAACATTCATGCTCAATTTCTTGATGAAGAAGCCCATGCCAAATCTCAAACATCATTTGTGGTTTTTAAGCTATCCACCATGGGCTGATGTAACCAGAAGCTCTGCTCCCACTGTGGGAGGTGCAATCACATGGTAGAGAACTGTTGGGCACTTCATGGGGTACCAGCAGATGTAAAGGCTAAGAAGGAAGGCAAGAAGAGGTCCAGGCATGACACAGGAAGGGGAGGTGGGGCTATGTTAAACATGTTATCTACTGGGGTGTCTGAACTCAATGTGTGCTTCTATGCTGGGTGTGAAAAGGTGCTCTGGATGCTGGACTCAAACTGCACTGATTGCATCTCACCTCATAAGAGCAACTTCCACTTCTACTCACTGCACCTTCAATACATCTCCCTTGGTGACAACTCCACCATCTCCTGTCTTGGGATCAGAAGCATTGAATGAATGGTGCACAGAATTGGTGGCACTACCAAACTCACTCACTCTAATGTCTCACACATTCCTGCTGCACACCATTGTTTCCTCTCCATCAGCAAGCTTGACAGCCTTGGGTTCACTGTTACCCATGCCTCTGGCACCTGTACTATCTCCAAAGGCAACATCATTTTCTGCACCAGCTCCTTGTGGGATGGTAACTACTAGCTTGAGTTTTTCTCCCCATCTGGCCTCCATCTGGCTTCCACCCACATCCACAACTGCTCCTCCCCTCAATACCTGGCTCCTTCATCTCAGACACCTCTCTTGCCCTGTTGTTGCCACTCATCTCCCTTCACACACATTGGGATTCACAGTTGACTCTCTTGCACTGTCCACTACATGTGATGGCTGCACTCTCAGCAAGTTTCATCTGTCAGATGCCTATTTAGTGGTGCATTTACTCTCTTTATTCTTTTCTTTTATTCTTTAACATCTCTTTTGATATCTGATTAGATATGATCCATTTCATCTTATCTTGTCTTATCCTGGATCATATCTAATCCTCTGTCACTTACAGTTGTTACAGGCCTAGACTATGAGGTCATACCATGAGGTAGCTGCATGGTACTGTATTTACTCCACTACTATCTTCTCTGACCTGCCTTAGAGTACTGTGCCTGGTCCATGTGCATAGTCCTATACTATAAGTAGGATAGATAGTATAGTGAATGGACCCAGCTTGTTCATTCTGATCTCATGGAACTGGTGCACATCCCCTCCATTCAGGGTAATGTCTACTTTGCCACCTTCCTGGATGACTTCTCTGGCTATGGGGTTGTTTACCCACTCCATTGCAAGGACCAGTTCTCTCCTACATCCAAGCAGTACCTTGCTTGGGCTGAGAACCAGACCTCTATGTGTCTCAAGGTTCTGTGTAGTAATCATGGTGGTGAATACATGGCTTTGTCTCTAAAGGACCTTTTGTCAGCCAAGGGCATTGACCATCAATTCACAGTCCCTTATGCTCCACAACAGAATGGCTGGGCTGTGTCAGACTCCTATTGCTGACTTTATTCCCTGCCATTATTTTACTTTTCTTTATTGTTTTTCTTTAGATAAGATTAGATATGATCTCTTTAATCTTATCAGATCTTCATCATATCTAATCTGCTATCTTACTTACAGTCTTTACAGTCTTTTCAGGGAGGTTCTCACACATGCTGCACATGTTCTCATGCTTGCTGTGCATTCTACTTGACCTGCCCTTAGTTACTGCACTTGGTCTGTGTCTGTTCTAGAGTACTATAAGTAGGCTAGTAGTATTGCAAATAGACTCCAGCTCACTACAGCTGGTTCTTCCCCTTCTACTTGGCTGAGTTCTCTCATCCCTTGGCCCTCTAAAGGAGGCTGGGGATAAGTTGGGTTGTGGGCTTGTCATCTGGTGATCACTTGTCAGCCTGACAGGCTGAATGTTGGAATCAGACACTATTGGGCTGCTTCTTCATGGTGCAGGTATGTCATCTAGTTTTTAGGAACATGCACTCCATGTCACAGTGACATCCTACAACCAGCCTGATGCCTCTCCTGGGCCACACCTCATGAGCTCTGGACTGGGTTCAAACCCAACATTTCACACCTTTACTCTTGCAGTTACCTTGGATTTGTGTGCATGACTGGCACAAGCTAGAGGCTTGCATGTGTCCCCTTGTGTTCATTGGCTATCAGGTGGGGGACATTGGTTGGGCCTTCTGGGGTTGCTTTGTTGAACTGTATGCACATCTTTCACTTTTTGTCTGGCTCTCTACATATGCACACTTTACATACACATTTCACATGCACTCCAATCCATCATCCCCTTGGACTTCTCACAGGCTTGACCCACACACTACTCCAGAATGACATGCATTGTCCCACATATGGTCACCCTTGTACTTCACATACTTACACTCCACTTGAACTCTACCTTGCAGACACTATATATACTGGTACCTACCATACAAACTCCTCAGATGTCTCTCACAGTCTGAGTGAGTATCTCACATTACCACCACTATCACATCTCTCACCAGCCCTGCAGCATACTTTAACCATGTTGTGGCACCACACTTGTGCTCACAACTCTCACTTGCTGCAGCCATGCTGGCCACTCTCATCCCTCTTGGGATTGCTTACATAATATACACCTTGATCTCTGTTGTCTGCCATAGCCTGTGTGTACATGTTTGTCATGTTGCACCATCATCAGCCAGGATGCTGAGTTCTGGGAGGCCTCCTTAAGTCACACCCATCATCCTTTGTCCTGGGCCTCTTCCCTCCACCAGTACCTCCTTCTGCTGTTGGCTCAGGTGATGACAATGACAATGATGATGATGATAATGATGATGATGATGATGATGATGATGATGATGATGATGATGCTGGATCTGATTTGGATGATGAGGGTGGTGGACTGGGTGTTCCCCCTCCCCAGGCTCCCTCTCCAGCTGTGATACTGCCAGGTCCTGTGTCTCCTGCTTCTCTTCCTCCTGCACTTCCTGTCACTCCTCCATTGATGAGAATCTTGCATATGTAGTAATGGAAATGACCATCAGCAACATCAGGCAAATACAGTGACATTAATGTGCCACATGCAACAATCATCCACAGCTGCATCAATCACAATATTGCTTCAGTGCTGGAACAGAGGACTAAGTTTGGCCAGCAAGGAGCAGGACTGATAGGACATATGGGCTGAGGCTTGATTGAGACCTGCCAAGTAACTATGGAGTCACAGGTCATGAAGTCATCTTTTGGTGTGATTGGCACTTTTCCTTTTTCACTCATCCTTAATGGTACAATACCTTATTCATTTTACTCTCTTTGCATCTATTTCTGGGTTCTACATCTCATTCTGATTTACCTGTATGATTGACCCTGCATTTGTAAAATTTCTGTTATGCTTCAGCCCTGGAGCTTGACTTGTATTTATATGGCTTGTTGCCCACCAGAAATGAATAGATTCCCACCCTAGTGATCTGTCCCTCCTCTCCCATCTGAGTCCCAAGGTGAAAAACACTTTCACCTCTTCCTTCCTCACATCTTAAAACCAAGAATGCACATGCACATCATAGGTTGTGTTTGCTGTGTCTGTATCACATTTATAGTTGTGTTGCATCTATATTGCATTGTGTTGTGTCTGTGCCTGCATTATTGTTGTGTTTACAGTGTTGCATTTTGTCATATTTCCCTGTCCTTGCCCATTCATGTCACATTATTATGTCACTCTATTTCACTAACTCTTCATCTTTTAGTGTCTAGAGGATCTTATGGCTCACACCCCTCAGACATTGTTGTGGTTGTGGTTGTCATTTCCCCTCACCCCACCACAGCATCTGCTCTTGACTTCACATGCATGATCTTTGACTCCAGAATCTATGTCTCCACCTCACCATCCTCCCCACTTATCATAGTCCTCTATATTGATGACATAACAGTAATTAGACGCTCACTGGGAGAAGTCAAAGCTTGTAAGTCTTCCCTGTCACAGCTCTTTGAAATGACAGACCTGGGAGAAATTTGGTTGTACCTAGGCCTCCACATCATTAGGAACAGGACTTCATGTATACTGGAGATTGATGAACACAACCACATTAGTGATGTCTTGGAAAGGTTCCAGCTCACTGTGAGCTGAGTATCAACAGCTTGCAGGATCACTTCTATATGCCATGATTGTCTCTGGGCCTGACATATCCTTTGCAGTAGGGAAACTGGCACAGTGTATATCCAACCCTTCCTCCACACACCTAACTGCTGCAAAACACATCCTGTGATACTTGAAGGGTTCACTTGACTATTGCATCTGATATGGTGGCAGATCACAGGCTGGTCTTGTTGGGTACTTGGACTCAGATTGGGCAGGAGACAAGGATGATCAGAAATCAGTGGGAGACTACATGTTCAAACTCTGTGGCAGAGCCACTGCCTGGTTGTCACAAAAACAACATGTTGTTTCCTTGTCATCCACAGAAGCCAAGTATATATCACTCTTACAAGCTGCTGCACAAGCCAGTGGATGAGATCACTTCTCAAGGAAATAGGTTTTGGTATGGAGCAGCCAGTGACCCTTCATGGGGACAACAAAGGCTTGATCAACATGGAAAATAACCCCATTACTGGGCATGGTTCAAAACACATTGATATTTGCTATCACTTCATTCATAAGTGCATTGAGGACTTCGCCATTACTCTTTCTTGTCTACCCTCCTCTCTTATTGTCACTGATACTTTAACCAAACCTTTATCACTACCCCCTTTTTGATGAAGTTAAGGTCAAATACCTGACCCTGTACATGGGCTACTACACTCTCATAGCAGATTTACCACTATACAGTAGTCTCTGAGGTACAGCTTCACATCATGCTATTAGCACTTCACTTAACCAAGGCTTGGTAGCTCAGTGGTTAGAGCACCCACCCAGAGTAAGGGAGGTCCTTGATTCAAACCCAAGCCAATCACTATTTTGGCAATTGCACTTCTAATATTTTTTCTTCCCATCATTCTGGTCTTGGCCTTGTGGATGTGCATCCCAGCATAGGGGGCTGTTGAAGTCATACTATACATTTGTGTTCCTCCTTCCTTTTTGAGTTCTGCTGGTACACACTTTCAGCCACAATGTCACACTTGTCATGTGTGGTCTGTGTGCAGCATGCTCCTGTATATAAGCAGCTTGTCTTCAGTCCTATAATATATCCTTTTCCTCATCCCATTCCTGTAGTCTCTGAGCACCAGTCTACTAGCTGCCCAATAACCTGGAGTAAGGGAGGTCCTTGATTCAAACCCAAGCCAAGTCACTATTTTACATCTTATTGGCAATTGCACACTTCAACAAAGATGATTTGTGAGAACAACACAACATGAGACAATTGTGACCATCATTGTGGATCATGCCTGGCAGGTTTGAGGGCAATGTCTTCAAGGATTCCTGTTGGAGGTTACTACAGTGAACATGTGATAACTGTTAAACATCTGTGTGTTACTACACTTTCATTTGGCACTATCTCCTTTTACACACTTTACATACTTATGACACAACACTCACCTTTCCACAACCCTGTGGGGTTCTATATTCACTCTCACACCACTCATACTCCAGATGAC
>QLPN01011197.1:0-14883 GCA_003314395.1 Albatrellus ellisii
CGCAGGCGCAGCGCCGTCAAGCAGGCGCGAGCAGCACGCGAGCAGCGGGGCGTGCAGGGCGCGGTGCAGCGTGGGGTGCAGCGGGACCAGCGCCGCCAGCGTGTCGAGGGCGAGCAGCTGCAGGCGCGGTACCGCGCGCTGCTCGGCGCGCGCGAGGAGCGCCGCGCTGCACCGGGGCACGTGCGGCGTGGCGAGCTGGCGCTGGAACTCGGGCACGGCGGGCGCGACGGCGAAGATGTGTGCGAGCAGGCGCACAGCGGCGCTGTGTGTCGGCGCGGGCTCGGGTTTCTGGCGCGCGGGGCGTGTGAGGCTGCGTGCGCAGAGTCAGGATGAGATGATGACGGACTAGGAGGAGGGCCAGCGCGGCGCTGATCCAGCTCTGGGCGTTCTCCTTCATCAGCTCCGTCGACAGGATGGACGTCTGCAGCGCGAGGCAGAGGCCCGCCCACCGTGCGGCGGCGTCCTTGGAGTGGATGAGAGAGTTGACGCGCGCATTCCACTTTTGGAGGTGGGAGGATGGAGTGAAGGAGTCGTGTGTCAAAGATTGCAGGACGTGTGGGAGGTGCAAAACGGCTTGGGCATCGGAGGCCAGTTGCAACTGTAAAAATGTTTTCAGAGGATGCGGAGGTTCCATGACACACCGGTAAGTAACAGGGCCCCGGCAATATTCTCAGTATCAACAAGTGTCAACAACGCGTCTTGTTACGCAAGGGTAAAACAGAGTGCAGTGTATTTCTATGTATGCCCAATAGATGAAGTACGCAGCCCCTCTAATTGTTGCGGATGCCTCCTCTGGGACGTTCACGGACAACCATCTTATTGCTGTTCTTCGGTCCTTTTGGCCCTGGCCTGCGCGTCCGCTTTCCTTTTGTGTGCCAGCCCCAGATAGAGACAGGGTGCTTGTTCGACTTTGAGCGACCACGACCTCCTCCATGAGGATGCTCGTTACTGCGCGAGCGACAAACCGTCAGCTATAGCCGATAACAGTGTACATAAAAAGACATACGCGTTCATAGCAACACCTCGCACAGTGGGCCGGCGGCCCAGCCAGCGGCTCCGTCCAGCCTTGCCCAGGTTCCTGTTTTTCCATAGCGGATTGCTGACCTTCCCGATCGTCGCGCAGCAATCGCGCAGCACCCTCCGTATCTCACCGCTCTGCAGCCGCACCTGCGCGTACCGCCCCGACTCCTCGTGCAAGATGACCTGTCCAAATGAGCCCGCAGAGCGCACGAGTATGCCACGTCCCTCTGGTGAGAGCGCGATGCCGTGGACGATGGTGCCCGTGGGGATCATGCGCAGAGGCATGGTGTTCCCGGGCTTGATGATTTTTGCATGGAGTAGACCCATGGTGAGCGCAGCAGTGCCGGTTTGGTCCCCTCCGGTCAGCTCCTTCCCCATGGAGTCGACGTAGCCCGGGATGAACCCGTCGGGGATGCCCTTCCGGAAGCTCTGAACGACGTCACCGGCACGCAAACCCTCGCACGCGAGGATGTAGGTCCACTGCTTCCTGCCCTCCGCGTTCGGGTCGCGGTTCTTGATGAGCGCGATGTGTGCGGAACGGTTCGGGTCGTACTCGATGCGCACGACGTCGTGCGGGCCCGGCTCGAGACGCATGAAGTCCACGATACGGATGCGCCGTTTGTGCCCCCCACCGCGGTGGCGGACGGTGATGCGGCCGTGCGAGTTGCGACCGCCCTTCTTACGGAGGGGCACCGTCAGCAGGCGCAGAGGCCGGCCGGCATACAGGTGTAGGTTGAGGGGACGACGGAGGTGCCGGATGCCAGGCGTGATTGGCTTGTAGGTCTTATAAAGGACCTCGGTGCGCGTGAAAGCCTCGTTGACTTGCATGGGCTGTTGCTGCAGGTAGGTTTCCGTGGCATATGTTCGAAGTTGGAAGGTGAGCCGCGTGGCTTGAGAGGCCTGCCGGTGAATAGACTCAAGGCATGTACGGAAGAGTGTTGTGGTGCTCCGAACAGAGAACATCGGAGCTGAAGATTGCTTTGAACAGTCGAGGACGAAGAGACAGGTCCCAGCTGGTCAAGTGATTATATAATATCGAGGAACATATCCCGAAATGGAGATGCTTTAGGTCATTTTCTATTGTGACACAATGTTACTTTCAAATGCGAATACGTGCCTGCGGCTAACTCATGATACTGGGGTGTGGGATCTTCTCGTGAGTCTACGCTGGTTGTAAAGATTTTACTTTGATACTCATGCGAGGTATGTGCAGATGGGGAAATTTCGGGCCGCACTTTTGGGGTCACGTGACCCTCACACGTGCCAGATGCCACTCGCAACGAGAAAGGCATGAGGGCGAAGGGGGAGCCAAAAAATTTACGAGCTGCCAACGGACGGAGATGTTCGAAAAAGCGGAAGACTATGGGGATCGAGACACCACCGCGCGAAACCGCTAAAGTTTTGAGTAGCAAAAGGGAGGGTCGAAAAGCTATTGTGATATAGCGTGTAGCGAATTGGGATCAAGGAGCAGCCTATCCGAAGCTTATCGCGTTGGGCCCAGTCTGCTCCACACTCACATGCTGGCTTAGTTAGCCTTTGCAAAAGCTCTACGCCTCGCTGCGCTCGACTGGAGCTTTTCCAGCAGTTTGGTCTCTGCCCTTGCTGCATGGTGGAGATTTAAGCGATATTATGACTTGCAGCTTATGCATGCTCGCCTATTCAAGGTTGATTTGACATACTGGTGAGTCCTTTACAGTACTTTCTTGCTGTAAGCACATTCGCTTTGGTCATTGATATTACGCGGATTTCACACAGGGTTACAATGCCAAGTTAGCTTACTCAACGCGCAAGCAAAAACGCTTACGACAGCACCACCATCATGCCACCCTGAGGTTCATCGTGACTACTATAAAAAAGAACACTTGCCAGTTCAACGATGCTGCATTCTATCTTCCATCCCTCCCGGCGATTTATCTGACCCCTCGTAGCAATGTCCGAGAAGAACGACGATAAGAAGAACGTTGTCATTGTCGGTGGCGGCGGCGCTGGCGCTACCTTAGCCCGTAGCCTCTCTGCAAAGCTCGACCCATCTAAATTCGCACTTACCCTAGTCACCGCGCGTCCATTCTATACCTTCCTCATCGCCACTATTCGCCTGACCACCTCCGCGGCGGACCACCTCGAAGACGTCACAATGCTCCCCTATGACAAGCTCTTTGTCAATGGCAACGGCACGGTCAAGGTCGGCCGTGTTGTGGAGATTGACAACAAAAGCGGAACACTTGCAGGAGGCGAGGTCGTACTTGAGGACGGCGAGCGCGTGCCGTACGATGTGCTCGTCCTCGCCCCAGGCGCCCAGTGGGATGGCCCGCTCTCCTTCCCAGATGACAAAACGGCCATGACGCAACACATCCAGGACTGGCGCAAGAAGATTGATGGTGCGAACAAGATCATGCTCGCCGGCGGGGGTGCTGTTGGTATTGGTGCGTGCTATGACAAAGCCCTCCCGCCGTGTTCTTTGGCTAACGTGGTGCTCGCTATGCAGAGTACGCTGGGGAGATCAAGGACTACTACCCGGAGAAAGAGGTCACGATCGTGCATGGCGGCACCCAGCTCATGAACAACGCGTACCCCGACAAGTTCCGCAGGCGGCTCCAGCAAGACATGCAGGCTCGGGATGTCAAGCTCGTCTTGGACGACTACGTCGATGACTTTTCGGCGACGGGTTCCATCACCACGCGCAAGGGCAAGCAGCTCAATGCGGACCTGATTGTGAGTACAACCCTGCATCGACTCCCTCGCGGCCCCAGCCCTGACCATCCAATGCCAGGTGCCTACGTATGGCAATCAACCAGCGACCACATTCGTCGCGACGCTGGGCCCTGACGTCCTGACGGATCGCGGTCACATCAAAGTCCGGGAGACACTGCAGCTGCAGGCGCATGACAACATTTTTGCCATCGGCGACGCCATCGCGTGGAACGAGCAGAAGCAGATCGCCAAGGCGTACACCCACGCAGACGTTGTCAGTGCCAATGTGCTCGCGTTCCTGAGCGGCCGGGCAGTGAGCAAGGTCTACAAGGGCAGTATTGAGATGATCATCGTCACAAACGGCAAGGTGAGCACACGCCGCAGTCCTTTGCCCGTCGACGACGCGCTGACTACGAGCGCTAGAAAATGGGCGTGGGCTACTTCGATGTACTGTGGGGCATCATGGTTGGAAACTGGCTCTCGAGTATAATAAAGTCAAAAACGCTGATGGTGAGCAAGGCATCAAAGGAGCTGGGCCTTTGATTGCGTAGAGCACTTGCCGCAACTCATGCACTGTCCTATGATCCCGTGTTAACTTACACTCGCTGTTATATCATTATAATCCATGTAGGTTATGATCCATGTGGTTGGGTTTCGAGTTCATGATTTTCTGCTTACTACACGCCTGTGAAGAAAGTGGAGACCGATCACTATTTAATAATACACTGACAAATGTCTTCTTTTGGTCTGGGCACCAGCTCTCAAGCATTGTGTATCTGCACTCATGCTCATACCACCGTGCACGCAGTTGAGGTCATGTGACATAACGGGATCCCGCGTCGTCCATCGCTTGGTTCAGCCGTTTCAGATGTGCGCGTAATATTCATCTGGCATGACTAAGTGGGCTCCCAGTTGAATGGCCAGACGTAGCTGCGTTTGTTGTCAGCGCGCCGCACGTGCGACAGAGATATTCATGGGCCTGCGACATTGCCCATCTGGGAGAATACATTGATCAGCGCCAGCGCGACGGCAGGCGTAGAAAACGACGAAGCCCGCGTATGACTCTGCCATCAGGAACCTGGTTGGCAACGCGATAGTTATGTCAGATTCGTTGGACGAGAAACGAGAAACGAGAAACGAAATAGTGCCTGACAGTGATATGTATCGTGTAGCGGTGTTCATCGTCGATATGGCGATGAAGAAGCCCAGAAGCACGAGAGAGAGCGACCCTATGATATGCCAGTAGCGTTACTGTGCCTTGTCCGAATGCCTCCACAGTGCCCAAGGTGATATCGCATCGTCAATCTCGATGCAACGAAATGGGCCAGCGATGCCGACCAAAGCTGCGAATATGAAAGATGCAAAGGACGAGCATCAACCCCGCGCGTCGCATTCAGCGTCGGGAAGTACACGTTGAACAATAGCGCGGCGTTGCTCGTCATCGCCAGTGCGAGTCACCAGTCCTTCTTGTCCGTCACCAGGAGGGCCGGGCCATGCAGCAAACCACCAGTCTCCGTCTCACTCAAAGTCACACTGGTGGTCAGCGTCGGGGCAGTCAGACGTCATGCGCTTCATCGTGAACACCGATTCTGGGGGTGAGCCAGCACGCCGTGGTGGGGAGTTCCGGGGGGATGAATATCATGCACATGGCGCAGAGCACGCTGAGTGCGCCTCAATGTAGAACAGCCATCTAGAGGAGGGAAAGTGGAGCGATCGTGGCTGGTGAAGCGCTGTAGCGTTGGGTCGCACCTCCAAGCTTGCTGTTCATGCCACCCAAGATTCCATTGGCCATGAGTGACCCGAAGGCATTGCTAACAGAGTTCCCGCAGTAGGGGAGGTCGTCTCCTGATGACGCAGAACATTTGTCATGAAATCTATTGTCGTGTCCTTTACCGTTGTCCTGCAGGGTTACCTCACATATTGCACGATGACACAACCGCTTGCCAGTGTCCCTCGATCAGTCACCCAAGTTCTTTTGTCCTTGGTATCTCTGTAACACTGTGCGCGCTGTTCGTCGCATCTTTGTCCATTCGGTTTACTCCGCGCCTGATATTACCAATCTCAGCGAACTCATATGACAGGATCGAATAATGCAGGTTGTGCTGAAGCCGTGCATGCGGGTCCTCGTCGTGATGTTGTCGTGCAAGCTGCGGAAGCTCGTTCGTGTATCAACATTTGTGCATAGCGACGATACTGCTAGTACCACTCCCACCCACAGATGTATTGATCTCAGACATTACGCTTCAAAGCGCTCTTGATCTGTATTGTGCCTATAACAATTGTTTATGCAGGTCTAACCGGTGAGTTGCCCTTATCTAGTGCAGATCCAGAAGCCTCTGCATTACAAGCAGAGCATTCATGGCGTTGTCAGCCTTTTCCTCACAGGCAGAGCATCAATAGCATTCTCAGCACCTGCTTCACGGACAGTGCTTCCTTAGCCCACCAAGCCCCTGCTTCTCAGGCGGAGCAATCGAATATATGCGCTCATGACAGGCCAGTTTAGGGTCGCCGCGGAAGAGCATCACGAATCTGATGAAACTTGCAATACTATGACAAAACACTGTAACCCTGTTCGCCTGGTTTCCGTCCGATCCGTGTAGCCCCTACCGCGCTCCTTGTTATGTTCCTCTGTCGCTCGTTGTCCGCTGTTTTTGGAGGCCATGTATTCTATACCCTCATACCAGTATTTAATGCTTGAATATCTCGTCTCATGCCCCCAGCACCCCTTTGTCCTGCTGTTTCGTTCGTTGTCGTTTCCCATCTCATCACTAACTTGTCCTGCTTTGTCTGATCTCTCGCTCTCTTTCAGTGTTCCGCGTCGCAAATCAAAGACATATGTCTGCTGAATACTGGTAAGTTATGTGTTTCATGTTTGTCACTCCTAATCAACTGACATCTCGAAGCGCCGTGATGTCAAACCCAGCCTTACCAGTCGAGCTCATCCTCGACGTCATTGACACCTTAGATCCAGAGGACAAGGAAACCCTCTCGGCATGCTCCCGCATATCTCAAATATATCGCGCGCATGCTCAATCACGCTTGTTTCGAAAAGTCTCTCTCCATAGGCGCCGCCCCATGAGCCTACAGGCCGCCAAAATACTGAGCAACAACTCTAAGCTCGGGGAATACGTAAAGGAACTCATGGTTTCCAGTTCCACAATTCAAACCGATCGGGTCGTTGAAGCTGTATTCACCAAGATTTCCCCCTCACTAACGAATGTGGAGAAGCTGACTTTTTGGGGATTCCGGTTCAATATGGAGAATCGTGCGCATGCAGCACTGGCCGCACTAGTGCACGGATTTTCAGGCCTCAAGACACTGGAACTTTACGATATGTTATCTTTTAACCGCCAAGGATTAGTTACTGTCCTTGATGCGCATCCTTCCCTACATGTCGTCAAGATTTCCTGGTTTTTTGGTGAGAATAACCCCAATGCCGTTTTGCCTAAAGACCTAGAGTCGATCTATAATCAGACGCAGTGGGATCACAATTCTACATTACATCTCCATACATTGCATGTGCCATACCTGGATCCGCTATGGCCATCTGACAATCAAGTATCCCATCTTTTGGTCGACGAATTACTTTTGCACTATGCAAATGTGAAGATTGATGACATGGCTCTTGCAGTTGATGAGAGTTCCGTGTCATCAGTGAAGAAACTTCTCGCCAAGGTTGGAAAGAGCCTATAAAGGTTACATCTAAGGCTTGGGGTGGATAACTCCGTGGCGTCAGACGGTGAGTATACCTTTAATTTGTTTTTACTAGCATCTCAGAACTGGTGGCCAATGGGTGTTGTAGCGTTTAACACCCTCCTCGAGGCTAATTCGCAGCTATGCCGGCTCACCTTGCGGTTCCCCTTTGCTCTTCGACCTCCATATCCAGACCTTGGTTATGCCACTCAAATCGTCACGCATTTGGCGGAGACGTCACCAAACATAGAGGAATTCGAAGTCGTCGTTACGCAGTTGCATTCAGATCTCACCTTCTTTGAAATGGTAGACAACTGTCTAAGCGATTCCCGTTTCGCCAACTTGCGTGCTATCCGCATATCGAACCTCGACATCCACCAATACGAACAAGTGGAACAGAAGATGGTGCAGCTTCGTCACAAAATAGTGCAAGAACCACGAAAACCATAGACATGGACCTCGATGTTCTAGTAGGAGAGGTTAGGTTCATTGATACCGTTTTCCAGTTCGACCGCTTAACTTGAATCCATATCGTGTGCAGCGAAACATGCACAAAGACAATCTCACACCTGCACAAGTTTTGTTATATCAGTAATTGAAAAGGCGGGTTTGACCCGCGGAAACCGATGTATTGGGTTAATAGCTCGAGGTGCTTTGTATACAGTAATATTCAGGCATGCACCCGCAGACGCATCTGCAGACTCCAAGGAACTGTCTGATAAGTGACGGTGGGTGAGGGTGAGCAAGGGCGACAGCGGGAAAGAGTGAGCGGCAGTGGCGAGGGCGGGCAAGAGCAAGCGACAGCAGTAACCAGGAGCAGAAGTAACGGCGAGTGAGGTCGAGCAGTGGTAGGTGATGGTTGGCAAGAGCGACAGCAGGAACCACGAAGCGACGGTGGCAGCAGGCGAGTGTGAGTGATGGCGAGCAGTTGACCAAATGGAAGAGTGACGAGAGGTAACATAGGGAAGGTAGAGCGTAGATTCAGCACAGCAGAAGGAGGTCGTGCACCGTGGCGAACGATTGTTAAAAGCAGAGTAGCAAATTCCTGGCTCTTGAAGTGAGGATCAGCCTCCAAACCCCTTAGCTACACTGCCCTAGCGTCCACGCAGACGGACGTGATGTTCAGTGAAGACTCTCAGCAACGACGCATATACCTGGCATTTTTGTGGACAATCTTCACGTTGAAGCCAATTAGCGACGAGCACCTTCAGCACCGCAAACGGAGAGCAAACCAGAAAGAGAAGACGAACGTAATGCAGAATGTAAATTGCGACCTGGGGTCGAGCTTACGCAGTCACCCACGCTCGAATCCCTTGTATATATAAGCCGGGCAGAGGCGGACTCACGTGTACGATAACCAGGGACGGATCAATGAAGCATGTATAGTCTAGACATATGGTGACGCTACACTAGGATATAACGAGGATCTAATCGACTTCGCACTAAACAAAAGATTCGCACGCAAAAAAGGATAGCAAAACACGATGCCCCTTTTTTGAGGAGTGCCTGCCGAGACAATCAAATTGCACGCTGCTACGCAAGAAACAACAGCGCGATGATACAAAACCTGGCGTGAGACCAAAGCCGGATGCAAGAGAATGCAATAGTGAGAAACAAAACAGCAAGGGACATGGGCAGGTGGGTAACGCAAACGACGACTAGCGAGAACGAGAAAAATGAAAGGAGAAACAACTCCTAGCGCACAGCGAGTGTATCCTAACCTCTGAATGAGGAGGATCCGACGTCCGTAGACTCTTCGTGACAAATCTGCCACAGTCCGTAGATGACTCCTCATTCTTCTCATTGCAATTGCGGCCCTACAGTCCATCTTGGAGCACTACAAAAAACAACTGCCATCCTGCGTGGGATTCATCTCGAACAGCGTTCGAAGCAATGGTAAGGACTTGAGACTCTGTACAGAGTCAAAAAAAAAAACCCCCCGTGGCAGAGAAGCTAATGTCCTAAGCGGGACTCACTTCAATCAAACGCAGTTCGAGGCAATAGCTACGCACGGAGTCTCGAACAAAAAACAAAGTAGCAAGTGTCACCACAAACGTCTAGAGCATTCAGTTAGTCTCTTATGTAAACAAAGTCTAAACTCGATTTAAAAAAATGTGCTGCTCACGCTTGGAGGGCCCGAGACTGAGCCTTGCCTAAGCTCACATTCTGATGAGGTCAGCTATTGACACTAAAAGTGCAGATAATGGTGTTTTTGTGCTAGAAATATTATAATAATATGTTCAGGTTAGGCCCTTGGATGCACTTTATATGAGACATGGACATGGTTGTCACCCTCTTTTGTAAAAAGTGCTATCCCAGACCCCAACTTAAACAGATGGTCCATAGGACTCACATGAACATGACTTTATCATACACCATATCGAGATGCTGAATAGAGTCAATGCAAAGGCAAATTGATGCCGTATAAGAAGGGCACAAGTCACAGTAGTAGGGTGCGATCGGGTGTGGTCCATGCGAGCTTATGTGATCTCGAATACAGATGCAGTACCGATGCAGGATCGGGAGGTATAAAAATTAGCCTTCACGCGATTGTCCTATCCCCCCCCCCCACCAGGCTAGGACAAGCGTGCAAAAGATTTCGTGTGTGTTCAACCATTTGTTGCAACGGTGTATAGTACCTGTCCTCAGCACATTGAGCCGGGGAAAGGGGGTGGGAGGTAAGCCAGGTAATGCCTGGGCGTCGTTTGAGAGTCCCAATGCTTCCTGCTTTATATACTGTCATTGACGCCACCCAGCTGTATACAACTTGCATTCGGCAAATGTGCACTTGCTTGTGTGTTCGTATCTTCTGGTACACACTCGTAAGTTGTACGTAGTCTCGATGTAGTCAAAGTCTGTCATGGCGACCACCCATCACCTCGGGTCTCAAACGCGCACATAATTTTGACTGGGGTATGATAAGGAGTACACGTGTATAGCATTTCATATTCACTGTTGAGAACATTGAGTATCTGCAATTGTAATTGTTGCATATTCCAAAATTAGAATAAGGCTACGCTTGCACGTATTGATGCGCTGTTGTGGACGGTCATTGTTGCACATATTATGAACGTGAGATAAGTCTGGCACAAGTACAATACAAATTGAGAGCGTTTGGAAGCATATAGTAATGTTTGAGGTGTTTTGTGATCAACGGGAAGGTGTTCTTTCTCACGCCACGAGGATGATTCACAAGAATATACATAACATGAGACGAGTGCAGCCAGAGCCAGAGTCATCGACTATAGCCGGTGGGACGTCCTTAAGGATTCTGCGACGAACCAGTAGGGATCATGAGAAAGCAAAGCATCGTGGTCAACAATAGGACCATCATCAAATGCCAACAATTAACTCTCACGGTTAGCATACACATTCTCAGATTATGGATCGCAGTGGCGGACTATTGGGAACGTGATTGTCGACATTACATTGCAACCAGCAGAATCGGAAGCTTGAACGTCTATGTAGCCTTGTCCTGCAGCTCAGGCTGAGGCACCATCCGACTCTTGGGCGGCTTGACAAATACATTGTCATTGTTTATGAAAGTGATAGACGACTGTCTACGTCTCCAGTGACTCAACATATAGTTGAACAACAAGACGGAGATATGAAAATATGGAGGGAAGAAATGAGACAAGAAGACATCATGATACACATGCGCAAAGTGCCAGTCTATTGTGTCATGCACTTGTACATAGTGAAGGTGAAGACTATCATACATAATGATTGTTCCGTTGGTTTTAACCTGGTGTGACGTCTGATCATTAGAAGGGTTCACATGCACAGAATAGGAAACATAACGTCTTACGAAAAAGATGAAGGGGGACTGTGCACAAAAAATACAGCCCCCGGCACGTATGCAGTCACGTTCCTAATCTTGCAACCAAGGTAGCTTAAAAAACGTCAACGTTTGACTCCAGACATACAGCCAGCCATAAACAATAAAAATAAAAACAGAATACATCATCCTGCCCTCTTCCAACAAGTGGGTCTCAAGCTGCGCCGGATGCCTGCCTCTGTGGGTTTCCCAGGTGCACATCCGTGGGGCCGGAAAGCGCTTGCGCATTCTCAACCACATCGACCAGCCCGACTTTGTATTCCTCAGAGACCCCGCCGTCTATCGTCTATCTATCTCTCCACCGCTATGACGACGTACTCTGACCATTGATCTTCATATCCTCTCCAGTGAAGGCTGGCTACCCTCCCAGGCCGATCACGGCGGTCATCCCAGAGTCTCCTCTGTCCAGTCTCGGCATCTGCCCCGACGAGCAACTCATCGTCACTCTAAAAACTACGCCCATTCCTACTACTATCTGCACAGGCTCTCCTCTGCTCGTTGAATCCCAGGCCAACATCGTGAACCCATCAGCATCTCTACCTCCCACCTCGTCTTTCCCGTATGGCAGCCCTACTGCATCAGCACCGTTTTCGGGCGCAGGTCCCAATATCGGCGCAGGAGACCCCTAGACCACGTTGAGATACAAGGCAGCTGTCTTGTCCATCATGTGTATCGACTGTATGTCTCTATGCCTTCATGTCTCTGATCAGCACTTGACTGCTTTTCCCCAGACCGTGCCCGATGGCAGCTCATGTCTGTTTTCCTCCGTCACGCTCATGTTCGAGCAAGACATGAGCAAGGCGCCTAGAATACGGCAAGTACGTTCCGCAGGCACAATCCTTTATTCACCAACACCACATTGACAGATTCTACATCGCATCCGAGGCCAAAGCCATACACAAAGACCCCGAAACATGGTCAGAAGCCATCCTTGGGTAAGTCTTCCCCTTCTCCTTCCTCACGTCCCTATCTTCACTGGCGCGCCATCCCCAGGTGCCCGCACGAATCATATATTTCCACGATACTCTCCTCGAACCTCTGGGACTGCGCCATCAAGCCTTCCATCCTCGCGGCGTGCTATCGCACTGAGAATACGTCCATCGACATCGAGTCTGGACACGTCGACCGCTTCTCCCTGCCGTCCGATCGCGTAGCCTCCGGCAACCGCGTGCTGCTCATGTAGTCTGGCATCCATTATGACGCCGCCATGCTCACGTCCAAGCTGCGCGTGCCCGCAGAGTGGTGCGCCAGCATCGTGTCTGTCGTTGCCTGCCTTCGGCACCCCAATGGCGGCTCAACTCGCCAGCTCGACTTTGACAATGCCTCTGTCCTCGATCTGCAGCAGCCGCCTATGAGTAGCATAACCACTGGCGCCATGAACGGTTGTGTGTCGCCGTCATGGGCCCAAACGGGCACGCGCTGACGCGATGCCTGCCTAGTGGATAGTTCGGTCTTTTGGACAATCCAGACGTGCTGTTCAGTTTCGCCGACGCACTATGCGCACTTCCGTTGGGCAGACCGCTTCGCAATCACGTCTAGGTATGTTGACAAAGACCCCCAACAACGTATCTAGTGTTCTGACTGACCACGCACCAATCATCCCGTTGCACATAGCATGCATGCATCACCGGCAACACCTATACTCGAAACCTTCATCCTAGAGCACACGAGTTAGTTGACCGGGAACCTGGATCTACGATAAGCTGGTAGGTTGTCGGGGTGTGGTACCTTACAGAAAACATGGGCCGATGCCAAAACATACTTTAGATGAGGTGGTTCGTTTAACTGTTCAATCAGGCTCTGGACTACGTCGAGGTCAAATATCACAAACGTTCTGGGTTACAACGTATCTCAACTTGGGAACGTTGTCTCCGCAAACTTGAGTAAGGACGCATCATACACCCTTTCCCCATGTATTCTGACATTGGACAGTAGGCTCGAAGAGGCCAGGGAAGATATACCAAGGTCGTGGAGACTGATGTTCGTTCTACACCTGCGCAGCTCAGTTGCTTGGGCTTAGTGTATCACCTGATGGACCACGTGCACAACGCCATCAAGTAGCATGAAGGCGCCTCTTTCCTCATCTCATGATGGCATCGAATCCCTTCGTATCTTACATCCACTGGCATTTTGAATCCTACAGGCACTGTCGACCAATCCACTCAACTGACGTCTTCGATTTGCTGAATCTCATGCTGGAGACGACCGTCGACGAAGGCATGTACAGGTGAAGTGCGCGGCCAGGTGGTGAGGCGGCGTGGGCGGCGGGGATGAAGGTGCACACGGAGCAAGAGTAGAAACTTATGGCGGTGCGTCAGCCGCCAGTGCTGCTGCCTTCTAGTGGCGTCGACAGAGCTGGATGAGAGACATTCGGTGGCCAGGACAGAACAGACGATGAGAGAATGTGGCTGGGATTAGAGCAATAGTGCTTGTCATTGGTGATATAGTATATATTGGAAGCTATTCGTGGTTCCAGTCGTCAGCGCACGCTTAGAGCTCTTGGATGCGAAATATTTTGACAGCGTATATACAACGCAGATGTGCAAATGTACCTGATGATTACCCCACATCCTGCTACAGTACCGGCAAGCCACTGAGCCACCCTCGCGCTCCGAGTCGTTACTGCTGCCGCCAACTTGGAATGCCCTTCCTGTCGGCTGAACCTGTGACGAGGGCGGCGACTCTCGCTGTTAACGTTGTGATACTGGCAATTTCTCCACACCAACTGTTGTCAGCACGTGACGATATAGGGGGTTTACTAGGGTAAGACAGTGGTGAGAGCAAAGAGTCACAAGATGCAAGTGGCTGGACTCAACTGTTTAACAGCCGCTTTAGGCTCACATGGGTGGTGCATGTAGATGTCTCTGCAGGGTGGTAGCAAGATAAGACAATCCATCACTTGGCCTGATCAATTTGCATTGATTTATTTATATGCCCTACAAAAAAGGTGTGTGTGCCTCATGGCAAACTCCATGAGACCTAGCCTTTCAGCTGAGGCCAACAGTACTGAGTACTGTAGGTCTCAGTTGAAAGGTGGTTTTTTTATGGAGGTTGGCATCAAGCACACATACTTTTACTTAAGGAGCCTTGCACTTGTGTCTCAATCATTAGTATCGCAATCTGCAATGGAGGGACGTTGCTCTCATCACCGGATGACACAACAGTTGATCAGGCTAAGATCATGGTGAGCAGCCTGGTCGCAGAGCTGAGTGGCCTCGATTGCACAGTTTGACATACTGATCTAGCGATGTAGGCGTATACCTCGTCCAGACGGCCGCGAATGTTGGCATCCATACGACGGGGAGCCATCTCCGACTCGAGAGTGCTCATCTGTTCCTGGCGATGTCAGTTTCATGATAGGGCCGCTACTGACATCTTACAAGTGTGTGTTGCTATCCCGATGATCGCATGATGGGTCCGTCGATTCCATGACGCCATTGCTCTCTTACTCCTGAGCGCAGTTGCAGAGCGTCGACACAATGCTGGCAGGCGATCTTCAATTGGCGGGAAGGCGACCATCTTGCAGCTCTGCAGCGTACGGAGCATCAAACTTCCCAGCTCGGAAGCTGACGCGTCCGGTCGATACGGGGGCTGTCCAAAGGATCGCGGGCTACGATCTCTGACGGTATCCATGATGTAGC
>QLPN01011216.1:0-13332 GCA_003314395.1 Albatrellus ellisii
ACACATCCCCCCCCCCTCACCCACTCTCACTCAGCATGCCCCCAGTGCCCTCTTTGGAGGAGTGCATCACCAACACCCTGGCCTCCCTCCCAGGCCTCATCACCACCCCTGCCTCCCCAGTGGCCTCATGGGGAAACCTGTCCATGGGCTGGTGGCCTGCCTCCCACCACCATATTGAGGCCTGGTCCTCAGTCTTCTCCACCCCTGCCCCAGCCCCTCCAAGAGGGGCATGCTTCAAGTGTGGCCAACATGGCCACCACCAGGCCCAGTGTCCCAACCCCTGCTGCCACCACACACCCTACACCTGCCCCACCCCCACTTACCCCACACCACCAACCCTGACCCCCACCACCACCACTCCAACCCCACCTTTGTGGTGTGGTGCAAGGAACAGAAGTTCATCAGGGAGCACCACCACTGGGCCCAGTATGCCCTCACCCATGCCTGCAAAGAGGCATACTATTGGGGACAGCAGGCCACCACCATCCCCCCCTCCTGCATCCCCCAACACCCATGGTTCTTTGACAGGGGGATGCCCAATGACTTTGTCCTGGCCTGGGATACCCTCCCATACCCCAGCTATGAGGAGTAAGCAGGGGGTGGGGGGTGACAGGGCAGGGGACCCCACCAAGCATCACAGGCAATGCATCACATGAAGAGGGGGTGATGTTACAAGGCACTTGCTTAGGCACCTCATAACGGTTTTCTTTTTTCTTTCTCCTTTTATTTTTCTTTATCTTACTTACTATCAGCATAGTATTAACTACAGCTGTGAGCTTAGCTCCTACTTATAGTTGTTGGAGTTTATAGTGACATGTGACTGCAAATGCATGAATGCATGACTGTGTGGCTGTGCCACATGGACCTCTTGCAGGACTCAGGGATGATATGGATGGACCTGTTACTTACAGAAATTTTCCTTCACATCTTTTCTTTCTCCTCAGTCTTCTACAAAGAGACTGAGAATACAATTCTCTTCTTTCTACAGTTGGCATGCTCTTTCCAAGTAACCTCCTTCAATAATAGTAAGGACTCATATTTCTTTTCTCTCTATAGTACTTAAGTATTTACATACTTAAGTGTGAGCTTAGCTCCAAGTACTATAAAGACTCATCTCTTCTTTTTTATCTTTCTTTCTTTATTTACATTTACTTGCTAAGACTATTACTATACAATTAGCAAGGACTCATCTTATTTTGTCATTATTTGTTCTTGTTTATCTCTCATTTTATTTGTGCTTGTGGCTACATTTACTTAGTTCACTACAGATGCTGTTGAAATATGGGCAAGGTGGCAAACAGCAGATTGAGGGTTAAGGTGTAGAGATAGGGTTGTTAGCCCAGGTGAAGATAAATGAGCCACAAGGACAACAGTCCAGAGGCCTAGAGAGCTAGAGACATAGCTGTAAGATAGAGAAGATATGTACCAGAGGGTAGAGGGTACACAGAAGACAGAGAGAGAGCTCAACACATGCAGAAGTGCTAAGGTAAGACAAAGACAAAGTAAAGTAGATATAGTAAGAGCAAAATAGAGTTGAAGAGGAGCTCAAACTATAAAGAGAAAAGATATACCAATAAGATGAGATAGATATAAGTATACTTAATAAGTAAACAGTGTGATCAGCATCATAAGGTAGTGAAAAACCAACAGATGCATCTTAGTCACATGATATCACTGATTGCTGTGCAATCATTGTTGATCTGTGAACTTTAACTATCTTTAGGATTCTAGTTTTGTATAAGTGGTTGAAATACTGGCAGTCTTAAACCCCAGTCTTGTCAACTTTGCAATCTAGGGATTCACCTATACTGCACTTGACCTAAAGCTTGCTATGATCTCACTTCCCACTCTAAGAACTAAGACTAAGTCAAAGATCTCTAAGTCACTAAGCATTGCTAAGACATCCTAAACTTGTCACTCTGGATCCTCAATTAGTCATTGGTGGTATCATCCTCATTGTCAGGCTGCTATTATTTTCCCTATTTTTCTCTTCATTTTCCTTTATTTTCTTATGTCTCTATCATCATAGATCTTACAATTTCTCCTGATCTATCGAAGTGATTCCCACAGTCATACATTCTATCTCTTTGTCTTTATTGGCCAATGATGCATATGTCATCCAATCTCTGATCAGCCTGTTCTATCTTTAGTTATACTTTGTTTTCTCACACTTACTGCAGATGCTCACCAATCCTTCTCACATCTGCTGTGGAGTATCACCAATCACTCTCACAGTTACTGTGGAGCCTCAGTCAGCACTGACATGTCCCTCCTATTATTAGATATGACATCATTACTTTGCTTTCTCATTCTCCAGCCCTATACTGTACTGCTTGGTCTGTGCACACTTTAAGATACTATATATACATAGGACTCCGAGCAGTTTATTCCCCAGTTCTGATCATCTGGGATATCTGCTAGGTACAGTACTCTTCTCTCTTCTTATTTACTATATGCTAATATATCTGGGATATCCGCTAGTCTAAGCACAATTGTCCTTTTTGTTATTTTAGCTCTTCCTTCAGTTGTTCGGCTTCAACATAGCCTCAGCCTCACACTCATCAGTATCTCATTAATCCTGATCTTCATCATCATCATCAGGAACAGTTATTGTTGATTTTCCCCTTTTTGGTTATCTACTGTGCACAGTGTACTTAGGTACTTAAAGTCTGGGTCTGGGACATTATTCTACGGTTGATTTTCTACTCTTCTCCCTCACTAGCTAGCTACTGTACTCTCTTACTATACTTCAGCAATGCTAGTGTTGTATTCTCTTTCATCTAGGGCAGTTGCCCATGTTCTATCTGCCATCTCCTCTTAGACCTCCTTGAGTGGAGTGTCCTGGGTTTTAGGACCACCACACCACTCATTGCACATTTCAACAGTTATTATGCTTATCAAGTGTGTATTGACTACCTTGTTACCAGGGGTATTATTATAACCAACCTTCCCTAAGACCATCCAATAGGCTGCTCTTAGCAGTACAAGTGAAGTAGATGAGTTGATTATTGACATAAAAGAGATGGTTGTTGCTGTCATATTGGAGGTGATCAGGCCACTGGTGATTGGCTACATCTAATGTAACAGCATTGGCTGGAAGAAGTTGTTTATGGTAATCTCCTTGGAGATTAGATGCTGTGTGAGGGTGGGTGCTTCCTAGAAGCATGGTTGGTTGTTGGGAGGAGTTCAGAGTCTTGTCAAAGTGCTAAGAGTGGCCTATTGGACGGTCTTAGGGAAGGTCTGATATGATAATACCCCTGGTAACAAGGTAGTTGATATGCACTTGATAAGTGTAATAACTGTTCCTGATGATGATGAAGAGTGGGATCAATGAGATAGTGATTAGGATGATACTGCCAATGACTAAACAAGGATCCAGAATGACAAGTGCAGGATGCCATAGCAATGCTTAGAGTAACTTAGAGATCTTGGACTTAGTTCTTAGAGAGTAAAGCAAAATGGTAATGAGTTCTGGGTCAAGTGCAGTATAGGAGAATCCCTAGATTGCAAAGTTGACAAGACTGGGGTTTTAAGACCACCAGTCTTTCAACTACTTATACAAAACCAAGGTCCTAAAGATAGTACAAGTAAATAAGGTTCATGGATCAATGATGATTGCACAGCAATCAATGATGTCACATGACCTATAACGCATCCATGGATATAGTAAGTGGCTCAGCCACAAGCACAAAGTAAACAAGAGGTACACAAAGATAAACAGAGACAAGATGAAACAAGTCCTTGCTAATTGTATAGTAATAGTCCATAGCAAGTAAATGTAGATAGATAAAGAAAGATAACAAGGGAAAAGACAAGTCTTTATAGTACTTGGAGTAAAACTCACAGTGCAGTATATAAATACTGTAGTACTATAAATAAAATGGGAGATAGAGTCCTTACTAAGTAAAACGGAGCTAAGCTCACACTTTGTAGTAATAATACTACACTTTACTAGTAAGTAAGAGAAGAGAAAAAGAAGAAAAGAAAAGAAAATCATTATGAGGTGCCTAAGCAAGTGCCTTGTAACACTTGATGCCTACTTCTTTTATGACTTGGTCTTCTCTCTGCTTGCTGCCTTGCCCAGATATCAACACTCCATCTACTCTCTCCTCAGATGTGGTCATCTGGCCTTCTGCTCACATTCTCTTGAGCATTAACCCTAGTCTCTGCAATCATCTGTGTTGGGCTTAATGCCTGCTCATTCCACATGATAATGCTATTGTCATTCACTGCCCTATCCAGATTTCCTCAATCTGCTTGTTCATTTGCTCTGCCTGCACCATCACCACCACAAGTCATCCCTTCTGGCTGTGCCTTGTGTCTGACTGTGTTGACTGCAGACAGTCAAGATTTCAGTTGGGAGGAGATGATGAGCATCCCATGCACATAACACCAGAAAACAACCATCAGCAACATCAGGCAAACACAGTGACATTAGCACACCACACATGACAATCATCCACAGTTGCATCAATCATGTACACACAGGATATGGGCAACCATAGCAGCCAGGATGTATATGAGGGTTAATAGGTATGAAAAGCACATAGCCACAAGTGATATGGGCAGTGGCATGGCTGTAGCAGGGTGTAAGAGGTCACCAACACAGCAGGGTGAGGTGATGTGGTTCAAGTACACTGCAGGGTAGTTGTAAGATGGGTTTGTGAATGAAGGGAAAGAGTACTCACTCAGACTGCAAGTAAGACGTCTGAGGAGCTGTAATGTAGAGTGTCCATCTTATTGTTGAAGTTCTCACATGTCATTGTCGTTCACTCTGGCACCTGCACCCCACACTCTATGACTAAGCACAGTCTGTGCGCAGTCTCAACTAGTATAAAGAGTAGTGCTATAGTGTAGTAAAATACAAGCAGACATTCTCCCTCTTTTTCAATCAAGAGTGTCTTCAATCAGTCCTTACTCCTATCCTTACTCTTCTCAGTCTCCAATGGAGACTGTTCTCTATATCGTCACTATTGGCTACTGTGTGGCCCTTTTCCTCCTTGTTGGAGCTTATATCATCTTCATGCCTACTCACCTCCATTCCTCCTACATCTAAGTAGGACTCCTGGTCGCCTCACCCCTCATGGGATCTCATCACTTATGTAGTGAAAGTGTAGTAGAGTTGGTGTGAGGCCAACACAACTAGCGAGGTCACACAACAGAACTTAGAGGAGAGGGAAAGGATAAGGGATGATAGTATTAGAGAGACTAACTCGCTATGAAGCGGATATCTCAGAAGTACTAAGCTAAAGAACAAGTACACTATGAAGTACAGTATATATAGTAAATGCCTGTGCACACAGACCATGTATGTCACTGTAGGGCAGGCATTTGAAGTACAGTATAGAGGATAGCATGATGTCATGCACAGCATGCATGCTAAGAGCAGCCTATTGGACGGTCTTAGGGAAGGTCTAGAATATTACTCCTGGTAACCAAGGTTTGGATATTGGTTTGATGAACGTAATAGAGATTCCTGATGACGATGAAGAATGGGATTAATGATATGGTTACGAGGATAATTCCACCAATAATGATACGAAGATCCAGGATGATGGGCATAGGATGTCTTAGCGACGCTTAGAGTGGCTTAGAGATCTTAAACTTAGTTCTTTTAGAGAATGAAGCAAGTTTGTAATGAGCTTAGATCAAGCGCAGTATAAGGAAGATTCCCTAGATTGCGAAGTTGACAAGACTGGGGTTTAAGACCGCCAGTTTGTCAACTATTTATACAAGACTAGTGATCTAACTATAGTACAGTTGCGCAGTAAAGCGCAGTAAAGCGCAGTAAGAACGTGTCCATGTGATATAAGTGGCTCAGCCACAAACGTGAAGTGAACATGAGATAAACAACTGTAAATATAGGTGAGAAACGAGAGTCCTTGCTAATTGTATAGTAATAGTCCTTAGCAAGTAAATGTTAATATAAATAAAAGAAAGAAGAGAGAAAAGATAAGTCTGATATAGTACTTGGAGCTATGCTCACACTTAAGTATGTAAATACTTAAGTACTATAAAAGAGAAAGAAAATGATAAGTCCTTACTAAGTAAAGTGGAGCTAAGCTCACACTTGTAGTAATAATACTACACTTTACTATAGTAAGTAAGATAAAAGAAAGAAAAAGAGAAAAAGAAATGCGTTACGAGGTGCCTAAGCAAGTGCCTCGTAACAATGCGTGAGAGTGATCAGTAAGTAATGCACAGCATTGCACAGTCATTGTGAGAATATGTGTCATAAGTAATGAGTAATCAGCCTGATGACAAATGATGAATGAGTCATAGATTATCGCAAAAGATCTAATTGGATAAGATAAGATGTAATGTAGATCTTGAGCAATAAGATAAAATAAAATCATAAAAATGAAAAGAAAAATAACACATCCTGACAGTTGGGGTGGAGAGTGAAGTGGAGAGAACAACAGCTACTATGTATGGAGAGGATGCATGTCGTCTGGAGTATGTGTGGAGTGTGAGTATGCTCAGGCATGTGAGTAGTCCAAGGAGTAGGGGTAAGAATGCATATGTTGTATGTAAGTTGTACATGTAGTGAAGCCAAATGAAGTATGTGTGTACGCATGGATATTCAACAAATCACACATTTGCTTAGGTGCTGGAATACAGTACTGGGTTCAGCTGATGAGGAGCAGCACTGATAGGACAAATAGGCCAAGGCACAGGCCAGGCCTGCCAAAGTAACCATGGGGTCACAAGTCACAAAGTCAGCATTTGGTGCCATCAGTGCTTTTCCTCTTTAGCTCATCCATTATAGTATGATATTTTATTCATTTGTGTCCAGACTCCACCTCATTTCAAATATCCCTATGATCAACCCTACATTGTAAATTTTCTGTTTTGTCTTGTTGTGCTCCAGCCTTGGAGCTAGACTTGTATTTAGATGGTGCATCATCAGCCAGAACAATAGATTTCCCCCACCCATGATTTGTCTCCCCTCTCCCATCTGAGTTACATTGCAAAAAGGATGTGCCTCTTCTCCCCCCATGTATCTTACACTCAAGAAAGTGCATGTACCTCATAGGTCACATTTATTATTGCATTGTGTTCTCCATTGTGTTGCATTGCCTTGTGATACTACTGCATGGTCACTGTTGTGATTATTGTGTTGCATCCATGTCATATCTCCCTTTTTGTCACCCCATCGCATCATGTTATTGCATTTATTGCACTGAACTACTAATTTCTATAACTTTGGTGTCTAGAGAATCTTATGACTCACATCTGTTACGAGGCACTTGCTTTGGCACCTCATAATGGTTTTCCTTTTTTCCTTTTTTCATTTTTTCTTATCTTACTTACTAGTAAAGTGTAGTATTATTACTACAAGTGTGAGCTTAGCTCCACTTTACTTAGTAAGGACTCATATTTCTTTTTCTTTTATAGTACTTAAGTATTTACATACTTAAGTGTGAGCTTAGCTCCAAGTACTATATTAGACTTATCTTTTTCTCTGTTATCTTCCTTTATTTATCATAACATTTACTTGCTAAGGACTATCATTATACAATTAGCAAGGACTTCCCCTTCTCACTCTTGTTTATCTTTGTTTACATCATGTTCACTTCATGCTTGTGGCTGAGCCACATTACTTACACAATGGATGTGACTTACTGTGCATTACTGCACCACCTTACTATACTTAGGACTCTAGTTTTGTATAAGTAGTTGAAAGACTGGTGGTCTTAAACCCCAGTCTTGTCAACTTTGCAATCTAGGGATTCTCCTATACTGCACTTGACCTAAGCTCATTACAAACTCACTTCATTCCTCTAAGAACTAAGTCTAAGGTCTCTAAGTCACTCTCAAACATCACTAAGACATCATACACTCATCACTCTGGATCCTTGTATAATCATAGGTGGGATTATCCTCATCATTATCTCATTGATTCCCATCTTCATCATCATCAGGAACCTCTATTACACACATCAAGCGCGTATTCACTACCTTGTTACCAGGGGTATAGTTACAGATCTTCCCTAAGACCATCTAATAGGCCGCTCTTAGCAACATCCCTCAGCAAATGTTGTGGTTGTGGTTGTAGTTTCTGCCTGTTGATGCAGGCATGAGCAGGCAATGAAGACAGAGAGGATGATAATGATGGATTGCATTGGGGTCAGAGGGAAGCAGCACAAGAGGAGAAAGAGCAGAGCCAAGAAGAAGTGCACACCAGACATGAGGGCACAGAGTAAGTATAGATGCTTTCCAGAGTATGGAGAGAGAGCTTAGACAATGAGGGAAAGAGTAGATATGGAGATGAAACTATAGACTTGTAGCTCCACTCCAAAGATCAAGACAAAGACACTGCTTAAAGCAGATGAAGAAGGGCACAGCTGTCGATTTTTGGCTATCTTAGGCTGCTGGACTTACCCTTACTTCTTTTCTCTTTATGGTTTGAGCTCCTCTTCAACTCTATCTTGCTCTTACTATATCTTCTTTACCTCATCATCTTCTCACCTCAGCACTTCTGCATGTTGCTGAGGTGAGTATCTCTTCTACCCTCTTAGCTCTCTTCTGACATACCTGCTCCATGCAGCTCTCTCTTTCTTCTGTGTACCCTCTACCCTCTGGTACACATCTTCTCTTATCTTACAGGCCTGACCTACCTCTCTAGGCCTGATCTATCTCTAGTCATGAATGACATCTGGACTATGGTCCTCCTCTAGCTTTAGCTTCATCTTGGCTTACAAGGCTATCTCTACCTCAAAACAATCTGTTCACCATTTATGATATTGCCCATCTTTCAACAACAGCCAGATAGAGATGATAGAGCAGAGCCACAGATAAGAAGCAAGAGATTAGATAAGAGGATCAGATGTGTGTGATTAGATATAGATGAGATGGTTGAGATAGGATAAGATGCAGATAAGGGAATATAGCAATAAGAACTGCTCAGCAGCATAAATAACAGACAAAATCCAACACTGCCATCATAATACTGCAGCACATATCAATGCTATCTTCAACATTTTTCTGACATCAGGATTCAGGATGAGCTATGCCTATCACCCTTTGAGCTGGCTGTGCAGCTGTATCCTTACTAGCTTAGGCACCCCCCATCAGCCATGGATAAGTGAGGAGTGGGATGTAAGTCCATATTTCACTTTTATAGCTCCATTCTGTTGCCACTAGCTGTGTGTAGTCAATGTGCAGGGAAATGATTAATATAAGTTATAGGTGCAATATATTAGTTATTTCCCTGGACATTGAGACTGAGTATTGAGTACTGAGCTACGAATTACATAATAGTTTCCTAAACATTCTCCTGCCGACATATTTGTTCTGTGCAGGAACATGGGAAGGCAATTGTGGGCCAACATCGTAAATGAGTTGCCATATTCCATAGGCTCATACGAAACACTACATCCACGTCTATTCTGTACTCAAAAAACGAGTGCTTGTTGAACGTTTTTGCGAAGCCGATATGCGCCTCCGTCTCTGTGTAACAAACACTTGACACAGGCAAATATTGTGCACTTGAAGCAATTTGTCGCATGGCATAATCTACAACGCGCAGATGACAAAGGTCGAGAAAGAGCGAGGAATGCTGACTACCCTCCCGTATCAAATTTCAAATTGGGGGGCAACCAATTTGAACTAACTACCAGCATAAGTGGACGTGCATTCTAATGATATGGCTACGGTCTTACAGAAGTTCCCTCTGAACCGCTTTGAATCAAAGACCTGAATAATGTCAGGCTGAATCTTAATTCCAGGACGAACAATCGGGTATGTATGGGTATGTACATCAGATTCAGATAAACTCTCATCAACGTGGTTCAGTCATATGAAAAATCAGAGACGATACAGAAAGTCAGGATCAGACTCGCGCACAAAGTATTATGAATTCCAAAATATATATCAAGCACGATACGGCTTGATGATGAGTGGCATCTGACTACCATACTCCATCTCCGAAGCCACGATAGGACGCGATGCGATCGCCTGTTTGGACAGAATGTCCTTCGCGGGGACTGCCAGTTCGAATTCAAATGCACGGATAAGTGTGAATAACAATGCCTTCATCCTGTCGAGAAGTGTGAGATAAGACAGCAAGAAAACGGAACGTGATCTGCTCACTCAATGATGGAGAATCGATACCCTATGCAAGAGCGTGGGCCACCCAAGAATGACAGCTGATTGCCCCAGACTCCCGGGATGCTACTGGCGCCTTTGGGTACAGACTCCCATCGTTCAGGCCTTGATTTAGAACATCAGTATGTTTAACTGTTTCAAGTCAAGAAACTAGGCATATACCTGAAGACAGTCGCATCTTCACCCCAGAATTCCTTGGCCCTGTTTATCGCGAGGATAGGGATGAAGATATTATCGCCCTTGGCCACTCTAGAGACCAAGCCCAATCAACACAGTGGTCGAGCAAAAATCGTTCAGCTCGTACTTGATACCGTGTTGAGTCTGACCATTCTTATCAACAAATGGTGTGTTTAACGGAATGACATCGTCTTTCATCGCGACCCGCCCCGTAGATGGTATGGGCGAGTGCACGCGAAGGGTCTCACGAACAACAGCATCAAGATACTTAAGAGCGGAAAGATCGTCCATTGAGGGGCTATCTGTGGAAACTTGGAGTGCCTCTTCACGGAGCTTTGCTTGAGCCTCCGGAGCTTGGGTGAGTGCGAACAGAGCCCAGGTCGTAGCCGTACTTTTCTCATAATTGAGATAGAATGGATGGAACTGAAAGACAAAACCCACCTTGTGGTCTCGTGGCCTGCGAAGAGGAACTATTGTACGAATTTAATATCCCATTGCCTAAAATAATAGATGATTCACTCACCGTGGGGATCTCTGTGGTTGTAATCAGGTTAGAAATTAGTTATGGTTATGGCTGAACACGTACGAGCCAAGACATTGTCATCTGACATTTTCTGACCGTCCGATAAATCGGTGGTAATGTTCGCCCTCACCAACAGGCTAAGCAAATCACGTCCTCGTACGTTGTTCTTAATTTCAACACTCGCTGACTCAGTAATGGCTGCTTTACTGTTGTTTATCAATTGGCGACCGACACGAGCCATGGTTGACTGGGAGATCTTGATCTTCCTGTCACGTTCGCTGGGCTGCAATTCAGGGTTAACTTCGTGCCCATCTCTCAAAGTGACAATTATTTAAATGCGTACAATGGCTCGAAGGATAGGGAACGAAGCCCGGAGAATCGATAGGGCTGAAACACCTTGTCCAGCGTCGAACATCGTTGTGAAAGCCTCGTTGAGCTCGTTTATCTTCCCGTTGGGGTTCAATGCATCGAATTGATAATTGAAACCTGAAGGACAATCTGAGCTCCAGACCATGCCAATCACTACAGTAGAGACATACCAGCCTGACCAATAACGTCCAGTGTCATTTTGCTGAGCCAGTGAAGAACATCAATGCGTCCGTTGGAGTCTGGTTCGGCAATTTCGGCCGACCACAGATCACGGAGCTGCCAGTGGGAGGTTTGGCTGGATTAGAAAATCGTACTGTCAATTACTCGATTTACCTGAATAGCCTTCTCTGTGAATATTTCTGTCAGAGCTCGAATTTGGATGGGACCAAATGCAGGATTCTTGGGGAACATGTCAAACAAGGCAATGTAAGATGGGCATCATTGCGAGTTACCATGATCTTTCGCTATGGAATGAAACAGTAAGTCAGCATAGGCGTTTGGATTTGTGATTTTACGAGCCTACCTGCTGCTTGTGTTTGTCCCCCTCTGCAGAAAAGACACCTGAACAATGATAATGGTCAGAAAAGGGAATATCTAGTAGTACAAACGAACCATCTCTCAAAACCACAAGAGTGTCTCGCACTTGGTCTGGCTTCTGATAATCGTAGGTATGCGTGAGGATATGATTCAAGGCTCTGGTGTCCAATGTGCAGAGACGTTGTATCTGAAAAGGTCCCGTTTGTCTTTCGGTTGAATAACAAGGAAACAATGACAATGCCTCACATTCATGATGCCATAGTATTTAAATGTGGGGCCACTGCAATGGTGATTTCATAAGTAAAGGACACTTTATACGCGTGATCATCACACACAATTCGGCAAACCATTTCTCGTGAAGCACCGAGTTGTCCTGGATGATATGATTGATACTTCTCGCTCAATAGCGAATGGATCAATTACCCACTGCTTTTGCTATCTCCCTGAGGTTCCCAAAGAAGAAATGGGAGCTCCTTGGTCCCGGTACGGAACGCAGAGGTGACTTGTAGATGACATATAGATGACCGATAACCTTCCACAGAATCAAAGCGAGAATGGTGGCCCCCCCTGATAGGAGCGGTTTTAACAGGAACAGAAACATGGTAGTAAGTCGTGCCGAGTGTAGGATGCGATGGCGAATTTCTTATACTTCTGCAAACAGGACTCGGACTCGGAGCACTTGAAGGTCTAGAAGAACCCTGCAAGTGGAGGGCTACGCAAGCACATGGTCTTATCTAGACTTCGTAAGACGAATAGGGGCTGTGCAGCGGTGCCCTATGAAGGGATGAAGGCGTCATACGTGGGTCTGTGGTTATACGTACGTAGTAAGCTATATGGTCCGTGAATGAAATCATTGTTCTGTACGTCTCACATTAAGATTGCTCCAATCTGATGGCGCTTATGTAAAAGAACACTCCTCAACTGGCAGGCATTTGAACACTGCGCTGTGCACGACGGATTCAAAATATCCTTTGAGTCCTTTACCAATCCCATTGCACTTGAGGTTCTGCAAGAACTCCCTCGTACCCACCATACACTGTGGGCGATGATGGCTTGGACGCCTGGACGTTTTGGACACTGTGTTTCCATTCTGCGGGGATCCAGATCCAGGTTATGCGAATGACGACACTGCTATTGATTCCCACTTGTGCTGGTCAGATACCGGGGCTTGCAGACGAGTTAGTGCTGGGAGATATAATAATACGGGATTCAGAGGAGTTCAGCATAGTAAGGTTCCTACCAGGGCAGTACCTGGACTCCGTCGAATACTGCTAGATCAATTTCGTGCTTTGTTCAAGCATTTTTTCACTGTTGCAACGCTGCCACACTTTTGGGTTCACCCGTTCTGCATGACGTCAGACACCTGTAACAAAGGTGTTCAGTTCAGCGACCCGGCGTGACGAACAGTTGGCTGTAAGATCCCAAGGCGAATAAATGGCATGTGCATCTGTTTCGGATAATTTCATGCACACGGAGTGATTCAATCAGATAAACGAATTATAGACAGTACCGAAAGACAAAATAATAACCGAGTACAAAGTAGTCTAAGTTTCAAGACACATCACGCACGATACGGCTTGATAATGAGCGGCATCTGACTGCCGTACTCCATCTCC
>QLPN01011220.1:0-10845 GCA_003314395.1 Albatrellus ellisii
CATCAAAGTATGTACTTGTTGAACTGTGTACCAATGTATGTGTGTGTGTGTGTGTGTGCATACAGTACTTGAATGAAAATGGAAGGGAGATGTTACTTAAGCATTGGATTGTCTGTGTGCACAGGATATGGGAGACTGTAGCAACAACAACATATAACATTGTTAGAAGATAAGAAAAGCACATTGTGGTTAGTGCTACTGGCAGCGTCATACTGCAGCAGAGTGTGGTGGTTGCAGACACAGAGTAGGTGGTGCAACATGGTTTAAGTACGCTGCAGGGTAGATGTGAGGTAGTGTAGTGGGCATGATAAGTGGAGTACTCACTCAGATGTAGAAGTAAACCATCTGAGGAGTTTGTAATTTGGGGTGTGTGTCTTATATAGTGAGGTGTAGGTAAGGTTGGAGAGGAGTGTGAATGAAGGAATACAACAAAGACTATAGTAGGTAGGTGCAAGTAGTTTTGGTTACTTGTGTGGGGTGAGATATGTTTGGACATGAGGTGGAGGGTCCGAGGAGTTTGCGTAAGCATAACGTGTATGCATGTTGTGGGAGAGAGGTGTAGCAAACAGGAATATCCATGTAGAGGTAGATAACAATAAAAACTAACATCATCAACACCCCCCCATACTGTGCATACACTCCACAAGTCCAAGACTGGTGTGGTGAGAGATGAATGAAGGGGAAGAGAGAGGTTTAGTCAAGATATCAGCAGTGACAAGTGAGGAAGGAAGGTGTTGGACAGTGATGGAATTGGAGGAGATGCATTGGTGAATGTAGTGATGGTGTATATCTATGTGTTTAGTACCATGTGTGATGATGGGGTTAGATGCAATATCAATGGAACCTTTGTTGTCTCTATATAATAAGAGTGGGAAAGTGAAAGTGAAAGTGAAACCTATCTCCTTTCATAAGGAGCATAGCCACATCCCTTGTGCAGCAGCTTGTGAAAGTGACATGTATTCAGCTTCTGTGGAGGAGAGGGAGATGGTATGTTGCTTCCTTGATGACCAGGCTATGGCTCCACCTCCAAGCAGAAACACATAGGCCCCAATCAACTTTCTATCATCCTTATCACCAGCCCAACCCAAGTCAGAGTACCCAGATACCCCTGCTCCTTGATCTTGGCTATAACACAAGTGGAAATGTAGTGTTCCTTTAAGATAACGCAGTATATGGTGAGTGAGGGTGAGATGGAGAGGAAGGGGATTCAACAGAAATTGTGACAGTTTCATGATGGCAAAGGAAATGTCATGTCTGGATACTATTGCAGTGTAGAGGAGCGATCCAATGAGCTGTTGGTATTGGCTGTGAAGTGATGGGGAACCAGTATAGTTGATGCCTGCCTTAGAGATTGTTATTCCCAGAGGGAGGGGTGTAAGCATTGGGTTGCAGTTCTCCATCTGGAAGTGCTCCAGAATGTCAGGATCATCAAGCCTACAGTGGACATCTGTAGTGCAAGACCACCGACTCCCAACGTATCCCTGCTCTCCTTTGGAGAGGCTTACTGGGAGCTGCCTTGGATCTAGGCCAAGGGATGAGAGGACTCAGCCATAGAAGAAGGGGATGAACCAGCTGTAACAAGCTGGAGTCTATTCATCTAGCTACCTCCCTACTTATAGTACTATAGAACAGTGCACAGACCAGGTGCAGTAGTTAAGGGCAGGTCAAGCAGTAACTAAGTGCAGCATGTGTGGGAACACAGCTTACAGATGCACAGCAGCTGTGGGAACAATCCCCAAGAAGACTGTAATGACAGTAAGTAAGATATCCAACAAGATAAGATGTAAAAGATAAGATGAATATCTTATCTTATCAGATGATCTAAAGAAAAACAATAAAAGAAAGAAATAATAACAGTAAGGAATAAAGTCAGTGGTAGGAGTCTGACACAGAACATCTGTGATGTATGTTTCCTGATTGATGTCTAGGATACCCTTTGCTCTATCTCTGGTGACATGGAGACCCAGATATGATTTGATTTCTCCAAGATCTGTCATTTGAAAGAGAGACTTAAGCACAGTTTTGTACACTTCAACTTCTTTGAGTGAACCTCCCAAGATGGTAATATTGTCAACATATAAGATGATAATGAGTGGTTGAGTGGAGTTAGTGGATACATAGATTCCAGAATCAGAATACATGCAGGTGAAGGAGAGGTTGAGTAAGGAGTTGTGCATCTTGTGGTGCCATTGTCATGACACCTGCTTCAGGCCATAAATGGCTTTGGATAAGCAGCATACCTTCCCTTCTGTGCCAGGGATAACAAAACCATGGGGCTGCTCCATGTATATCTCTTTGTCAAGATCCCCATTTAGGAAAGCAGACTTGACATCCATGGAATGTACTTCCCAGTCTTCAAGTACTGCAATAGCAAGCAGAGTACATAGTGATTCAAAGTGGTCAACAGGGGAGAAGGTTTCATTGTAGTCCAGACCATGGACCTGAGTGTAACCTTTTGCAATGAGATGTGCCTTGTATCATCCATCTGCCTTATGCTTGAATACCCACTTGTTTCCTACAATATTGTGGCCTGGAGGGAGATCCACAAGATCCCAAGTGTGGAGATCTCTTGAGGAAGTGAGTTTGTCATTGCAGGCCAATTTCCAGGAATCACTGTCAGGGCTGGAGAGAGCTTGCTTCAAGGTGAGTGGGTCACATGAGATGGCATGGGAAAGGATGGATGAAATTGAGGGTCCACTGCATGGGGTGACAAAGATGTCATCATCATCACTACCAGCCCCCCCTTCACCCAGGATGTCCATGAACTCATGCAGACCATAAGTGCTATTGCAAAAATGAGCAGGGCAACAAGTGAGGCAGTCTGAACATCAGAGCAGAGGTGAGTCATCATGCACAAGGTCCACATGCACATGCTGACATCCAGGCAATTCACCTGGTGCCCAGTGCCAGCACAGAGGAACAACATCATCCACAGGGTGACTAGTGTGCTGGGCCCAAACACAGGGCAGAGGAACGTCAGGTGTGGGAGGATGAGGAGGAGTTGAGGGCAGCAGAGAGCCAGGCACCAGAGGAGGCACAACTGGCAACAGAGGCCCAGTGATGCTGGGATCAGGGGTGTCAAGGCTGATGATGGGACTGGGCACAACCAGCAGGACAACTGGTGGCAGGACAGAAGGTGCACCTTGACCATCATAAGAGTCATCATTGTTGGAGTCAGATGCAGCAGCATCATCATCACTACTGCCAGGAGGAGGTGGCATTGGAGGAAGAGGGAAAACATCAAGCACAGTAGGGGCAAGGGAAGCTTCAAGAGCAGGGAAGATGGCTTCCTCAAAGACAACATCATGGCTAGTCACTATGCAGTGAGTGGTTTTATCCCAAAAAAGCCAGCCCTTAGTCCCTGCCTCATAGCCAATGAAGGTGAGGGGTCATGAGCAAGGAGACAGCTTGCCATGCAAGTGGTCAGGTGTTCGAACCCATGCATGGCAACTGAAAATGTGGAGGTGGGAGACATCTGGAGGAAGATCATTGGGTGCCCAGAGCACCATAGGAGTTTGCCAACCCAAGTGATGCACTGGGGAGAGATTATAGGTGTGCACAGCAACTCAAACAGTGAACTCCCAGAAACCCACAGACAAGTGTGCACAATGGAGGAGGCACAGGGTGTGTTCAAGAATGGAGCAGTTCCACCTCTCTGCATGGCCATTTTGCTGAGGTGAATATGGGACAGTACATTGATGCTCGACACCTTGTTCCAGAAGGATGGAACTGACAATGGAGTTCACATACTCCCCACCTCTATCAGACCATAGGGCTGTGGGTGTGTGACTGAAGAGTGTGCATGACCTGGCCAGGTAATGCCAGTGCTAAGAGCGGCCTATTGGACGGTCTTAGGGAAGATCTAAAATGTTACTCCTGGTAACCAAAGTTTGGATATTGGCTTGATGAACGTAATAGAGATTCCGAATGACGATAAAGAATGGGATTAGCAAGATGGTTATGAGGATGATTCCACCAATAACGATACAGGGATCCAGTTTGACTGAGTGTAAGATGTCTTTAGTGATTTAGAGTTCTTAGACTTAGTTCCTTTAGAGATAGTGAGGTTATAGCAAGCTTAGGTCAAGCGCAATATGAGGAGAATTCCCTAGATTGTGAAGTTGACAAGACTGGGGTTTAAGACCGCCAGTCTGTCAACTTTTATACTGGCTAGAGATCTAACTATAGTAAGGTTGCGCAGTAAAGTGCAGTAAGTAAACGATAATGTGCAGTAATGCGCAGTAAATACAAGTCCATGTGATGTAGGTAGCTCAGCCACCAGCGCGTAATGAACAAGAGATAAACAGAAGTAAATAAAGACGAGAAAAAGGAGAGTCCTTGCTAATTGTATAGTAATAGTCCTTAGCAAGTAGATGTTATAATAAATAAAGAGAGATAAAGAGAAAAAGATAAGTCTTAATATAGTACTTGGAGCTAAGCTCACACTTAAGTATGTAAATACTTAAGTACTATATAAAAGATAAAAGAAAAGAGAGTCCTTACTAAGTAAAGTGGAGCTAAGCTCACACTTGTAGTAATAATACTACACTTTACTAGTAAGTAAGATAAAAGAAAAAAGGAAAAGAAAAGAAAAAGAAACCGTTACGAGGTGCCAAAGCAAGTGCCTCGTAACAGCCAGAGGGCATCAGAAAACTGGTCCTTCCTCCACAGAGGGTAGATAACCCTGTAACTGGAGAGATCATCCAGAAAGGTCATGAAGTATAATGATCCAGAAGACACAGCAGGCATCCCAACAGGTCCTAGTGCATGAGGTCAAGTATTCTGGTGGCTTGTGTGCAAGAGGGATGGAAAGACAGCCTCAGAAATTTACTGTGGAGACACCCAACACAGGGCATGGTTGCCATCAATGCAGCAGGAGGATGGAAGCCTGTCAGTTGTGATGGAAGAATGCAAGAGATGACAGCATGTGACAAGTGTCCAAGACACTCATGCCAGATATCCAAGGTCAGGGCTGAAATGGTATGCAATGAAGCAGCAGGGAGAAGATCCAGCCAGTAAGTCCCTTTGTTTAGGAAGCCTACACTGAATGTTTTGTCATGTTGGCTTATGGTGCAGGTGGTGCCTTCATAGGTAATGCAGAAACCAAGAGATGCTAACCTGCTGATGGAGATGAAACATCCAGTTGTGTTTGGGACATGGAGGACATTGGACAGGGTGAGTGAGATGATGGACACATTGGGTAAGGTGTGCTGGCATGAACATGATCCTTTTCCAACACAGGCAATGGTTGAACCATTTCCTATGGTCACAGTCTGGAATGAGGTTGATTCATAAGTGTTGAAGTCTGATAATTCAGTGGTTATATGATCCATGCACCCAGAATCCATCATCCATGGCCCATGGCCCCCATAGTAACATGTGTCAATTGTGGAAACTGAGGATGAAGACATCTGATGTAAGGTACTTCTGCCACTGCTGTCTCCTCCTTTATCCTTTGCCCTCTTGTCCAGCCATGCCTTTACATCATCTGGCATTCTGTGCAGTGCCCAACAGGTATCCACTGCATGGTTCTTGTGTTTGCAGTGAGTGCAGAAGGATGAATTGTGTCACATGGCAGGGTTAGTGCTTTGGAAGGCAGAGAGTGTGGTTGTGGGCTTTGAGCAAGCTTCTTCATTGAGGATTTGCCCATGAATGGCTCCAAGGCTGAGTTGCAAAATGTCAGAGGATGCAAGGACAGAAGAAGTGAAGTGTCCCCAGGATGAAGGAAGAGCATGTAACAGAATGAAGCACATCTGCTGTTCAGTGATGTCAACTCTGGAAGCAGCTAGGCAATCTTGTGCAATGAGGAGAGCATTGAGTTGGGGAGTCAAGGGAGAGTGCATATCATATTTGCATGTAAGTAGTGATTGGAAGTGGATGAAAGCAGAGACAGCAGATTGCTTTCCATATATGTCTTTCAGTAGTGTCCAAGCTTTGTTCGCATTGATAGAGTTGGAGGCAATGATGCTGGATGGTTGAGTGGTGCAGTGCATGGATATAACTGCCTTAGCTATTTCATCATTATCTTTCCATTGTTGTATTTCATCCTGGTTGGTGACAACAACTTGAGGTAGTCTGCCTTCTACTGGTATGGTGGATGTAAGAGGTGTGACTTCTGGCTTTCCTATGGTATACCAAACTCCCATGATAACCAGGGCAGATTTGATGACATTGGCCCATTGGTGGTAATTTTTGGCATTTTTGAGGATGATATTGATTCTGGGGATGGAGACAGAATATGTGGGAGTTGAGAGATATAGTATGGTGAACAGAAGTATGAGGTGAGTATGGTGAGTGAAGAGTGAGAGTCCAAGTATGAGTGTGTAGGAGATGAGTGCACATGCTGCCCAGGCAGGGCCCATAACCTGATGAATGCAGGTCATGCATGAGATGGAACTAGAATAGTTCTTATTCTTCTAGTGTCTCTATCCTAACTATATATAGTAAAAGGTATGGAGCACAGACCATCAAAGTATGTACTTGTTGAACTGTGTACCAATGTATGTGTGTGTGTGTGTGTGTGCATACAGTACTTGAATGAAAAAGGAAGGGAGATGTTACTTAAGCATCGGATCATCAATAATCCAGGGCTGTATGAGGATATAGATATTTAGAAAAGGATGAGGGATAGAAATGAATACAGAAATATACCTTGAAGTATTATCCATTTAAAAGAAGAAAGGCAGCTGTGAAAAAAACCAAGAGCCAGAGCCAGAGATAGAGTTGCCAGATCCTCCACATACCCCAGATAGTCACAGTCAGAGGAAGTTGCCACAAGGCAGTGTCAGATCACAATGCTTATAGCATTTATTATAAAAGGAGCAACTCAAGTATCACCCCTTTTCTGTTAGACAGGTAGAAGTGAGGTTGAGAGCCAGCAGCTGAACACCACAGATTGAGAGAGGTCCAGCAAATAAATGAACAACTGCCTTTGGCAACAGCAAACTAAGGCTGTGCTGGTAGACTTCACAAATCCTTAGGCTTGGTCTCTCTAAAAGAACCACCCAAAGCAAGCATTGGACAGAAAGGAAGCAGAATGTTTGTTCACAAATGAGAGAGAAACAGTTTAATGAGATAAGCTAGCAAGAGAGAGCCCAGAGTAGGCAGGTGGAAAGAGGGAAGAAGAGAGATTGATGAAGTTACTTTGATGATGTGCTGTGTGTGCTGTGCCACATCAATATATGTGTGAGGCTCACATACATGCTGCACCACACTGTATCGGCATAGTACAGTGGCAGTATGGGTGGCCAGGTGGTGGCCACCTACTGTTAGTACCATGGCAGTCTGGGTGGGGTTGTAGTGGCCATGTGCTGTTCATGCAGCAGTGGCACAGGCAGGGGAGGGGCCATGCATGCTGTCAACACAGTGGCAATGTGAGTGCAAAGAAGGCAGGGGGAATAGACTCACCTAGCATAGGCATATATATTTGGCACAGTAGCTGCACTATGTTGAGCAAACACAGGGGAAGGGATGTACTGTGGATGTGGGTGGGGTGGGTGGGTAAATTGCCATGCTGTGCTGGTACAGCAGTGGCATGGGCAAGGAGACCATGGCCATGCTGTATTGGCACAGAGGTGGCATGGGTGGGCAGGTGGCAGCTGCATGTTGATTGTATGGTAGTGGTGTGGGCAGGGTAGTGGCTGCATGCTATTGACACAGTGGTGATGTGGGTGGGTGGGAATAGGAGGAGGGATGTGCCAATTGCCCACATCATCTTGAGTGGACACAGGTGGGGCAGGTGTGTCAGTTGCTGTGCCATGCTGGTATGGTGATGGCATGAGTAAGGTGGTGGCTGTGCTGTATTTATTGGCATGGCACAGCAGTGGCATGGGTGGCTATGTGGTGGCCACCCACTATCAGTACAGCAGCAGTGCAGGTGGGGAGGTGGTGGCTGCATGTTGAATATTGTGCAGTACATTGATAACCACTTATCCTTTACAATACAATTTCGTTTGGCACTTCCCCTACACACTACCTTAACATATTTCACCTACATCACTTCCCCACACCACACATACTCCGGACAACACATGTCCCCTACATACATGGTAACTCTTGTACTTTAGAGTTACATCTCCACTTTAACCCTACTCTCACTTACTATATAAGACACACTACATATGCTACACTCCCTCAGTTGTTGTCTTACAATGACACTGACTTCTACACTTACATCATGGCACTCCTTCATTGCCTACACCTACCTCTACCTCTGCAGTAATGCTACCCATCTACCTCCCATGCTGGGAGGACCTTTGCTCTCTGCTGCTATTCATAGTTGTCTGCCATGGCCTGTGCAAACACTGCAGGCACATATGTGGGTGCAGCATCCTGAGGTGCAGGCAGGTGGTAGGTGGGTAAGTAAGGGAAAGTCTATGTGAGAGAAGACATACCAATGGCCCATGTTATCTTGAGTGGACATGGGCAGACCACTGTAAAGTTCTCCTCTGCAGGTGGGATACCACTGCACCCTGCAAGCCTGCACAGGTGGTTGTGAAAAAGCCAGACATGCTGCTGTGCAGCACCAAACTGTTGTGCTGGCACACTGCACCACACTGCATGTGGCACACCATGCTCATGCTGCACTGCTGCATGCAGTGCACACACAATTGTAGCACCATTATCTGAACCACATGGTATTTTTAACTTATGACCATCCTCCTATTCTTATAGTGAGACTAGTGCTAGTGTAGAAACCTGTTGCATTGCAACATGGAGTAATAGCATATAATCTATGACAGTATGCATAATTGTATCAACAGAAAATAAAAGGAAACATTACTCTATCCATGTCCAATTTATAGACCAATCCCAGTTCACAAACCAACTCCAATTTTCAAATCAATAAACAAATCCCAATCACCTCCCATCTGTCCATCCATCATAAACCCTGTGCCCTCACCTACAAGGGGAGAAAATAGATGAGTACAATATAACAGTGCAATTCAACAGTACAATTTACCAATCCAATACAGAAAACAATCTTGCCTGAACACTCCACTCCTTGCTTTGCTGCTGCTACTTCTTCTACACCACACTAAATAAGAACATGGTATATAGTCTGTTAGCAACAAAGCTCACCAAGGCCCTTGTAAAACATTTTGTAAAATCTCAGGATACATCACATTCAAGGGTGATCCTCCCTGGGGACCCTGTTCCATTGCAGCATGGAGCAATAGGATATCACCTGTAAAAGTATACTGCAACAGAAAATAGTACACTATCTATCTACAGACCAATTCCAATTATCTCTCCAGCTGTAAAGTATAGACCTGTTGTGTTTCAACATTCACTCATTTAGACAATCAAGTATTAATCTGCAACATTATAGATAAGTTGCAACAGACCTTGTCCATGTCCCTGTCCTGTCCCCATCCCTGTCTCCATCCCTACTGATGATCACTGGCTATCACCCATGGAAACCCATACCCATAGTAATGATGGCATGTGGGAGTATTGTAGATCACAAATAGATAGATGGACAAAAAAACACCTCTTAAACTGTGAAAACTGTTGTTAATACTGATGGTAACTGTTCAGCTCCACTATACTTATCACTACACATCTTCTTTACGTCCTTACTGATGCACATTCTAACTACTTACTTAACTTACCACCACGTTCTAGACCCACTTACATCACCAAACCACATCTGTGTAGCACGTACTACACCCCCACATACAACCCCACATTTACACTCTGCCTGAACTCAGTTCAGCATGCACTACATATACTTCACCCCCCACTTTCTTATAACCATATGGTATCATACAAGATGTCATACTACCTCTCCCCACTCTGCACCCTAGTGCGCACCACTTACCACCATGCCCTCACCATCGTTTATACCACCTGCTTCTTGCTCTTCACCATTGGCTCATATCTGTGCAATCAAAAACAAAAAACAAAACAGAAATATCAACTGTATGGTTACAATTGTAGACTGGAAAACCCATGGACCTATGTAATTACAGGTATAGGAGGTAAGAAAATATCATGGATACAGTGTCATTCAATAGTAGAACTTACAGATTGAATATAGAAAAAAACATTCTGCCCATCATGTTATTGTTTACAAATATGGTATCAACAGAACTCACCAAGAGGTTTGCAAAATGCCAAGATAGGGTTGTTTTGTAACATCAACCCATAAGATATTATTACAGTTGTATATATATGTTGCAACAGAGAATTAAGGGAAGCAATGCTAGATCTAAACAAAAGTAGACAAACAATAGGCACAAACTTGAATATAATTGATGGTTTTGTGGACAGAACATATGCATTGCATTGTCTGTATCCATCATACCTGTCATGTTGCATGTTGTAGGGATGTTGAAGTATTTTATGTGAGTTGAGGATGAAAGAAAGAAAGGAAAAAGAGTGCACAACCTTCATCTGCCAGCATGCACCAGTGTAGCTTTCCAAGCCCAAGCCAGGTGGGTGCAGCACACTGCACAGTGGCAGCATTGGCAAGGTGGTGGCTGCACTGTTCACATGGCAGCAGCATGGGTGGTAGGGGTCTGTGCACTGTCAACAGTGGCCACACACATGTGGGCACATGGGAAGGGACATACCAATTATCCACATCATCTTGAGTGGATGTGGGCAGGGCAGTGGGCAAGTTTCCGTGCTGTGCTGGTACAGCAGCAGCATGGGCAAGGTGGTGGCTGTGAACTGATCATACAGTGGTAATGCTGGCAGGTAGGAGGCCACATGCTGTTGACACAGCAGTGACACAGGCAGTCCTGATAAACACCAGTGAGCCCACATGATCCATCTGAGTCACTGCTGTCCCTGCAACCAAACTGCAGACATGTAATGAAAATTATATTATATTATATT
>QLPN01011233.1:0-24833 GCA_003314395.1 Albatrellus ellisii
TAAATTTTCTGTTGTGTTTTGTTGTGCTCCAGTCTTGGAGCTAGGCTTGTATTTAGATAGCGCATCATTTGTTGAAAAGAAGCAGATTCCTCCTGCCCTCAATTTGACTTCTTCTCCCATCCGAGTCGATAATCAAAAGGCAAATATCAACCTTCCCTCTGCATGTCTTATTATCAAGAAAAGTGCGCGTTCCCCGTAAGTCGCATCTATCATTGTGTTGCGTAGCGTTCTCCATTGCGTTCTCCATTGCGTTGCGCTGCGTTGCGTTCCCCACTGCGTCACGTTTTGTTTCCACTACATTGGATACTCTATCGTGCTCTCTATTGCATCATTTTGTATCTGTCTTATTGCATCATATCATCAGTTTATTACCCAAGTCGCGTTCCTCTAGTAGCTCTAGTCGAATCGCACTATCACCCTTATCGCCCTTAACTACTAATACTCTCTACTTTGGTGTCTAGGGAACTTTACGGCTTGCACCCTCCAGCAATTGCTGTGGTTGTGGTTACTTTCCCCTCTCAGCCCGACACAGTACATATCAGCGCTTCACATGCTGTGAGTTTGGTCATACTCATGTAGACAACTCTTTTCAGCTACAAAAGAGAGGAAAACGAACATTCAGGGTCTCAACTTCCACTATATCATCATCGTCTCACTTGTTGCCATATACAGCAACCCCATCCACTTCCCGCGCCACCCGACCTTGGGACGTCGGGAACGCTCGCGACTATCGCGAGCACTGTATTGCTCCACAGAAATGACCTACTTGGCTCCAAGCAATCATGTACAACAACAATAAGTTGTATAATTATACAATGTCTTGATTTCTTTATATAAGAGTTATTTGTGTGTTCACACGTTCTGTCAGGATTCGTTCGTTTTTTGTTTTTGTTTTTGTTTTTGCTTCTACTTACTCCACAGGTCGTACCCTGTAGCAACGGCATTACGCCGTTTGTACCTTACTAAGAGGGCGTAACCCATCTCGAAGCCTCTGTATGTTTCACTTTATCTTTTCTATCCTTTTTCTTTGTACTATAAAACTACCAGTACGACAACAGGTTCATACAACTTAACCTCCTTTGTTATCACCTATGCTTGTTCTGCAATAGCAGTGGTCCTATTCGTTCTCGTCGAGTTTGCCTCGGAGTCTCTCTGAACTTAGTCAAAGGTGTTTGACCACTTACACGTGTTAAACCCTAACACGTTCACATTCAGAAGATGATACTGTAATTTTCACATTGCTGTGTTAGAGTACATTACATGGCCGAAAGCATGTCATTACCAATAATGACACTACAGGCTGGATAATTCTAAGATGTACGTCAACATGGGAAATGATAGGTGGCCTTGATCTGGGGTCATCGCCGCCGTCGTCGTCGTCGTATAGTATTTGCTAGTTGTCGTTGAAGTTGCCATTGTCATCATCGTGGTTGCTGTTGCCATCATCGTCACTGATTATCACCACCGCGTCGGCCCTCAGCCCCCACTGATAACGATTTCACATCAGCCCTGTCATAACTTATTAGAGTAACATCTGCCTTCATCACTGGCACTGTCCTGCATCGAATACGATGATGACAGCGATAAGCCGTGTGCACTGGTACCCATGCCTTAGGCCAGACCCAAGCCATCAAGTGCTGACTATAGTTATGGCAGTGAAGACGAATGATCGTGATGGCGTCCAGGATAGATACCGGATGTGGTACCTGTGTGGCACTGTTCCCGCCTATTCTACAGGAAGAGAAGCCTTGGCCCAGTGGGGAAGGAATAACCTGCTGCTGATCGTGGATCATCGATTATCAGTGGATGCCAGTGCAAGGGCTCGTAAATAGCATGAGTCGTAAGGTTTGGTTTGCGACGATGAACAAGATGGATTGGAGGCGCATATGGTAATACCACAAGTGAGGAGTACCGTGGTGCTATGAGTGGAAAATGAAGGAGGGCCATGTGTATCAGTGCGAATCGAGGTTTCAGGACATCCGGGGATGAATGGAAGTCCTAGCGATGGGGTTATAGATCCTGCATACAGTGGTAGACGAGATGAGTGTGGCAGTGGAATGATGTATGCAATGGGCAAGAGCCTCGTGTGTGGGACTGGTATGAAGCTACAAAAGCAGAAGGAGAAACAAGCTTTTTCTTTTTCAAACCACGATGCATGCTGGATCGTAACACGTATGATGCGACATGGCAACAACAATAAAGGTGTATGGTATGGCGAGATAAACCAACAAGGAAGATGGCAGGAATGAAATGATTAACGAATGAGCACAAGCACACAATAAGGATCTCATCAGACCATTAAGGACTCAAGATATGAAGGCGAAAGAATGAATATTGTTAAATAAATGACAGTTGCACATACTGGCTGGCGCCACCATGTAGCATTATCGCACGTCTGCGTACGCACTTAAACCCTGCTTGCAACCCTTGGATTTGGTCGATATCAAGGGGTGGTTCTCAGCAGTAGGGCCACTCTCCTTGGTCAGGAATTCTGGCTTTGCTGAGGTGCGGCTGCACGGCCCATGCGCTTCCGTGCAAGAGTAGGTGGGACGGGAGGATCGCGTGCGGAAGCAGCGACCGCCCGCATTGGATTTAGTGGGACGGGGGATGAGGACTGTGCATTCACAAAAGCAGAAGTGAAAGTAGACGCGGTAGTGAGCGCAGAGGTGCCTGCTGAGGCAGAGGCGGAGGTGGAAACCGAACGGGATGAATGTGACGCTGGGAGTCGGGTTGGGTAGGCCAGGGGGATGGAGGTGATACTGGAAAGGTATACCGCTGGATATGGATAGATATTTGATATGCGAGAGAGGGTAGATAAGGTGGGATGTGATGAGAAAGGAAATGCGTGCTCAGCGTAGGCGTCGGGGGAGGGAGCTGGAGAAGGGAAGGGGTATTCGAAGCGCGGGGACGGATCAAAGGGGGTGCCGAGGAGAGTGGTGGTAGGCGGGTGTGGCGGGAGGGGCAGTGCAGTGATACTGAGGGGGAGTCGGAGAGATGAAGTGCTGGAAGAGGGCTAAGGGAACAAGGTGAAGCGGAGTGGATTAAGGATAGAGGACGGGCACACCTTGTTGAGATCACCTGTGGGCATGGCGCCGGCGCTGGCAGCAAGAGTGATGGAATGAGGGGGATCTGAGCGAGAGTGGTAGGTAGAAGAGCGAGGAGGGGAGGAAGCAGATTGTGGCGGGGGCATGGCGGGCCGATGTTGAGCAATTTACTGCTAGTGTCGCTATAAGAGGGCCATCGACACATGACACTGACTCCACATGTCGTCTGACGCTGTTGCTATGCCTTACACATTGTTTCCCTCCGTCAAACTCTGGCCTATTCTCCTCACAATGCGCCAGTTAGTAATGTATTACACGCTCTCCGTCCCTCAACTCTATTTTCTTCATGACGCGCAAGTCGCTGATAACCGATTTCATCGCATCTCCAGGCGCCACACTGCGTTATCCATAGGTTTTGGGCGCCTTTCATCACTCCAGCTTAATTCCTTATGCTTGCCCGTATCCTCGTGTATCAGTTGTGCAACATTTCTGCAAGTAGTTTGTGCCTTTTCGATCTGGCGCTACTTTCTCTGCATATCTATCAATGCCAGGCTCAGCTCTTGCAGGCATACACCATTATTATGAGCACCAACACAAGGCGCATCACACCTGACTCGGATCCTATACATGTATGGCGATTTCAAGATGCACTTCAAATTCTCCTTGGCGTCTTTTCGATTAAGGTTTTAATTGTTATGATGGACATAATACTCGATGGTGCTTGACCATCTATAGCTTATCTTTCATCACTGCGTCCGGTGACTCTTGTTTTCTATAATGTAGATAGCCGATTCTGGCTGCCATGTGACCGCACTGCGACACATGATATGACGTTGTGGCGTGCACAATAATGAAGATGCATGCAGCAGCCGTGCCCCTCTACTGTGTACTACCTATACCTTTTCCCCTCCCTTCCACTCGGTGCTCGTGCACTGCCATAAGCTCAGGAGCTCATTATCGAGTCAAGCATTGACGCCCTCAGGAAACATCTGGAAATACACGTGGTATTCAGTGCGATCTCCAGCGCAATCATGGCAGTAGATGCTATGCTCACAAGTGCGGGACGCAAGCTCTTTGCCAAACACATTAATCAATACACGCCTGCCGACCCGCTGTACGAGTATTACACCGACGACCGTGGGCAAAAGAAGCGTCGCAAGGTCGCTATCCTTTCTTTATCATATTGCTTGACTGTTCCTCAAAAATGTTCAACTATTATGGCTCAAATTTCCTCTTCACAGCGTGATGTTCCACCAGGCCTCTCATCTCATGATGCCAAGACCCTCAAATCAGTTAAGCGCCGCGCGCACTACCTTGATAAAGGCTTTCACCTGTGCGGCATGCGTTTTGGCTGGACGTTCTTAATTGGTGCTTATGATCTCACCTCATCACTTCCCCTACGCCCTGTTCATACTCAGCCACTGACGACGACTGCCGCTGTCGATCTGTGCAGGTCTCATTCCTGGTGTGGGCGATGCTGCAGGCGCCGTACTAGGCTACTTCTTCATCGTGTGCAAGTCACGCAAGGCTGAGTACGCCTATTCTGCACAGGTTTCATCGTGCGACACCGGTAAATTAAATCCATGCTTACAGCATACCTGGTTGGCTCGTCCAGCGCATGCTCTTGAACCTCGCGGTCTCCAGTTCGATTGGACTCATTCCGATCGTAGGCGACATCCTCCTCGCGGTGTACCGTCCCAACTCGCGCAATGCAGCGCTCCTGGAGGAATTTCTGCGCCTGCGTGGCGGTGGCACCACGGATGCGACTGGGGATGGCGCGTCATGAGGTGGTCATCATGTCAGCGTGAAAGGACCACTCGGTGCTGATGCCGAAAGGCATGGCAGATGGGGCAGGCTCGTGCATGGACGATGCAACTAGCGCAGAGGTGCACAGTTCGGGCATCGAGGGTCCCCCTGCCGCCACCAGCGCGTCGAGGTCGGGGTGGAAATGGCGGAATGGAGGAAGAACAGATCACGTGACTGATGGCATAGGACAGCGCTGGTTAGCATGTTTGGGTTGGGATACACTTGTCCTATGGGCACGGTCTTATGGGCACGAGGAGAGAACATGACTCATCTTGGGCTTAATCGAACAGTTGTCTGCCTACCTGCCCCCNNCCCCCCCCCCCCCCAACGGTGTAGAGGAAGCAAGGCGAAGGAAAAGAATGGGAAGAGTGCGCCATCATCTTGCAGGAGCAAGAGCCTGCGCAGGCTGTGAAGCCTGGTTCATGGCCGCTGCAGCACTGCCACCTTTCGGCCGTCAGGCCTCGCATCAGGGACTGGGCATACCAGTGCCTGTTCCTTTCCTCATTGCTGACTCCGTTCAGGAGACACACATGGCTCTCATTAGATGTCGATCGCTGATACATGTGTGGTCGTCGTCGCTCCGAAGGTTCATTGTTGTCTGGGCAAGCTGAACGTGATCCAGAATAATGAGCGTCGCCGAGGACATGTAGGGCAGTCGATTAGCCTAGTGTAAATCGGGTTTTTATGTATGCTTACACTCGGCTAATGGACTGTTCCAGTTCGTTGTGGCGACACTCGCCAGCTTATTTGGGTTCTGTGACTCCGAGCAGTCCGGCATGTCTATTTTGTAAAGCCGCAAGTCTGAGCAGGTGGTAGGACTGTAGGGTCAAGAAGTATTGAAGGTTTGGAGAGCCGCAGGAGTCAGGCAGGTCTGTCATAGTGAGTCCCTGGACGTCGGGTCCTCATCCAAGTATTAGATTGGGGCAGCAGGGTGATGGCGGTCTTTACACCCTCATTGTGCTCGTTCTCATACTCGCCTGTCATCGTTCGTGCTACCCACCCACCTGTCCCATCGCCTTGTCGTATTATTCTTGGTGCCACTTGTCCTTTTCGTTGGGTCGGTTGGGTCTTCACGGCCGGCTTTGTGTCACCGCGCTTTCATTTTTGTACACTAATGTGCAGTGTCTTGGTAGGCGCTCCTCGAAAGGGATCATCACATTCCGCTATCCTTTTTATTATGCGTGAGTCTTCCTGTAGGTGCAAAGCTGATTAGTATATGATTAAAACTGACTCAATCTGAGCAGTGTGAAAATAGTAGGCAAAATAACTTAGAAATCCTGCGGCATCATTGCCTTTTCTATCTGCATACTAGTTACTAGTAGCGCTCGCACCGACAGCGCTCAGAATCAGATCGGAATGCATAGGACAGTTGGACACCGCATCCTACCCCAAATACCATTATGGCGACTAAATGTTGCATATCAATCAATCATGTATCAAAGAAACATAAGTGCTGGCAGCTCCGCGTCCCATCTCTCTCTTGTTCGTCTGAGGACCCCTCCCTGACTGGCCTCCAGCTGAGGCTGAGGCTGAGGCTGTTGAGCGTATTCTCGTTGGAATTGGGTAAGAGCTGTATTATGTCTCTTCCAGACAACGTGATGAATACGTTGAACAACGACAGGTCTCCACTCGATAGAGCCTTTGCAAGATCGGCAATAACGGTTATGATTGTTTGTCCCTGAGACCGATGTTCTGTGAATGCGTAGGTAATTCCCAGGAATTATGGACGTTCGATTGTACGTTGTGCTGTCTGGACAGTTTCTCCACGTCGCCAGACATCGTAAGTTATCTTACACGATTTCACCGCTGGCTCGATGTATGTAATACGTTCTCTTCCAGGTCTGGCAATTTTGTTACTCTCATGCGATCAAGTTTTACCAACATACAGCAGGGGGTGTTTTAGCCCCACTATCTCCGCATTTCCTCTTCAGCGTTCAAATAAATCAATCCCAATGATTGTTCCTCTTGCCCCACTGGCCAAGTTTTACTCCGTCTCGATGTTCAATGCAACGAGGATCCCCATCCTGGCTGCCAATGCTGTTCATAGCTCCGGCTAACCTCCACCCTTCTTTGTAAAAAGTTTAGCCCCACATTGTGTCATGCCGGATGGACATAGGAAGTACGGTAGAGTTGACGTACTTCTTCTCACACCACGTGTCATGTCACGGGTAGCAATGATGTAGGTAGTGTTGGGAGGCGAAATGAGGTCACCGTACCAGGGCATTTCTCTACCCTGGCGATCGCTTGGCAGTCGCTGGGAGTCTGTTTAGGGCATGACGAAATGTGGCGAAACTTAGACCACTCTTGGAGTTTCTGTTTTCAAGCGAGTAACATCAGGGTAATATGTTACTCAAAACCCTTTCCATCGCAGTGTTCTCGTACGCCATTGAGGTCGAGCATCTCCTTCGAGTCCTTTCTGATTGAGGTATATTCAGGTTGTGTGATGCTGCCGACCGACTGACAGTACGGACCTCCAGGAACTATGCCTACCTTGGGCAACCAGGACTTCTGTCACGTCATCATGCTCATGCGCCGACAGTGATACCTAGGACTCAGGCTCTATCAACACTTTGCTCTTAAGTATAGGTATCTCCAGCATCTGTAGCTACATGTTGGCATGCTTTCCAGTAACACAGAGATCGGAAAAGTCATTTTGTCAATTTACCACATTTCGTCAAGACCGGCGATCACCATTTCGCCTAGAGTTAGCGAATCTCGCCTTGAAATCATTTTACCCCCTACACCCCGTGTATGCCATCGAGACCCAAGGCCGCGGCCCCAACCATGTTCATCACATCCGGTACGTCCCTAGTTCACAGCATCCGCTTTGCCCCCAGATAAGGGACAGAAACCACCCACACCATCTCAACCAACAGACTCCGTACCATCCCTAGAGAACAACGTCTGCGCTAGACAATGACGATAGCAAATCTCTAACCAAAAAAATCCAATTCCCGAAGACTACTACTTAACATTATGCCTTTGAATCCCTGGATTGCTCATGTTTTGTAAATTTCGACGACACATGTCTCTTCTGGCATAGACACCTTGACTCTACTGTAAACTCAGATCAAAGCATGGAAAAAGCGCCGGAGCTCAACCACAAGACGAGCAAGGTTTTCAGTGAGCCAAGCGCCCAATCTGGAAGGTAACAGAAGTGCCAAACTATTCACCATTGATTAGAACATATTTTTCGTCTGCCGCGAGATGATATTGTGCTGTTGGATGGGACGGCCTTCATGACATAGAAATATGTCCTATTAGACCATGGCGCACAGCGTACCCCCAGCGGACTAACATCGGACACAGAGAGAACGACAAAGCATACAGGCACCAGGCAGAGCAGAATGGGGCAAAGCGCATGACAACAGCAGCACAGAGGGTAAACGAGTATCGTGACAAGGACGGCGGCTGATAGCGCGCGAAAACAATAAAAATTGGAAGGAGCAGTAGATGCCGTGCGCCAGCAGCCAGGCAGGGACGCATGTTATAGGGACTCGGAACAGTGGGGGAACGGGCGGGCGAGACATAGAGTGCAATGCCGTAGACAGGCGGCGCACAGCGTTGGCGAGCTCACTCAAGGTCGCCTCTATGTCCTCCACCACAGGCTTCGCAGCCGCCATTTCCTACTCTGTGCCCTGCACAGAGCGACGGTGGTGGCCCCACTCACGGCGCCCGTTGTGGTGGGCGTGCTTTGGGGGCCTGGAGAACATAAAAGGCGGGGAAAGGATAAATGGAAAGGGCGGCGGTGAGTGTGTGTGCGTGGCAAGGGTGCAGGAGAACAACATACCATTTCTTGCAAGTGGCATTGGCGGCAGTGTGGGAAGACCCGTGGGAGTGACAGTGGCCACAGGCATGGGAGGATGCGGCAGTATGGGAGGGAGTGTGGGAGGACGTGGCGTTGGAGGGCATGGCAGTGTTGGAGAGCACAACAGTGCTGGAGGGTATGGCAGTGTTGGACGGCATAGCCGTGCTGGAGGGTGCGACAACGAAGGAGGCCGCATTGGTGTTAGCGGGCCACGTTGCATCCTGGAAGAGGTTCGGCTGGGCGCCATTGGTGTAGTCATACAGGTCGAGATACAGCGGCGGTGAGTACGTGCCTTCGAACATCTGCCGAACCAGACAGATACATTTAATATAGGCCACGCATGGGAGAAGAAGCGCGCACGTTGTTCTTCTCGGCCTGGAACCAGTACATAGGAGATTTAGGCCCGACCGTGCAGTTGCTCGGTGTCGCCTGCTTGATACCATTGTTAGGGTCGGCACCGCAACGGCGGGGAGGCAGGGGTTTGCCTAACACATTGGTGCCAGTATTGCCGACGACATTGCAGTCGAAGCCAACCATGTACACTACGAGAGCACGATAAAAAAATTTCACTCGTACAAATGAAAAGAAAATCATTTACTCTGCTCTGATCCGGAATCGGCCTGGAAAGCATTGCATGTGAAATGAATAGTTCATTATCGGAGGGTCTTCGCAGACTGCCAGCACGTACCTTGTGTATCCAATGCCAGGCGCAAATGCACTTGCCGTTGGGACACGCGGGCAAGCCTGCGGGGATCTGGAAGTTCGTGTGCAGCGTCCAGACGCAGGTATGGTTCACGCTGATGACGACCAGGTCCTCCGGCTGGACCGTATGAATGTCGTTCTTGTACGCAATGGAGATGGCACAGCCACCAAGATCGTTGATGCCATTGGTGTGGAATTGACTCGTCGGCTGGCCCGGGCACGGGTAGTCTGGATTGCTTAAGTCGCGCACGTCACCGCTAGAGTAGGGCAAGGCGTTGTTAGCACGGAGAGGAGGCTGCAGGGACTGGGGAGGGGTGGCACCCGGCACTAGTGTTGTAGTAGGAGGTGACACCCTTGTCGCAGGCCATCTCAAAAGGAGCAACGCCACCGGCTGGAAGGTTATAAATATCGCCATGGTTGGGTGGCTTATTTGTGTGACCATGCTGCATGTGTGAGATAGTGTGAGATGCGTGCGAACGCAGGAAGACAGGGTACACGCACAAACCACCACTGGTTGAAAGGCAGGTTCATTAGCGGGTCCACCGGGCGATGAGGCGCGACGCTCTCGTTGAAGCCGTACATGGATGGGTGGAAGATACCTTGACAAAAACAACTGAGAATGGATGGTAGACTCAGAAACGACGATGGGACGTACTGATGTGGCCTGAGACAAGGCTAATGGACGCGGCCAGCGTGGCCAACAGCAAGACGGAGCGCAACACCATCTTTGGCAAGGTAAACTAATAAGAGCAAAAGGAACGGTTGGGTGTAATGATTGTGGTGGCCTGCCACAGGAGGGCGGGGGAAGAAGGAAAAGGGCGGGAAGAAGGGCGAAGGAAAGAGACTGGTGGGGAAATGAGACTGGGGAAGATGATATTGTAGTCAATGAAACGCATGGCACTTGGGAATCGAGAAGATGGCAACGACATGACAGTATCACCGTCGCCATAATCTGCGCGTCCACATGTGCACACGATCACGAACATAATTATATTCTCGCGTACCTTACCCCTGACCCTCAGTCGCTTACGCATAGCACTGAGGTCTCTCATATCGTAGTTTTGATATCCAGTAGGTCCTCCACGCTGTTTCTATGACAGTACGCATACTAATGATTACCCCATTCAGACAATGGGGCGAGTTACAACTTATCCGTGACAGACATGACGGATGCGCGACAAGGGTGAGCTCATTATTCCAGCTAGACATCTATTGATAAGCAGTTGTTCAAACAAATAAGAGCTTAATGTGGTAGTTCTATTGACACTGACTCAACGGCCCTGACCACTGTACGATCTTGTTGGGATAGCCCAACACCTGGGTGGCAGGTATGTGGTGGTAAGCCATGTAGGAAGTACTTGCTCACTGCCAGACAATTGTCAGTGATTACCTGATACTAACCAAATCGGGACCTTGTTTGTTCGAACAATTGTCTTTGAGACAAGAGAATTGCCAATGTTGCCGATCGTGATGTGTCTAACTGGAACATGGTTAAGAATCTGTGCCTATGGACTGCAGGCAGACATGGATTGAGTTCTGGAAAGCCCTGCAGGACAAGCCGACGTAGTGCAGTGGTAAATGTCCAGTACTTGTGTTTCGAATCTCCACATAGTAAGCTTTGTTTCGTGCACGCAGAGATCCCTTGCTTAGCCTGTAGCATAGACGCAAGGCTCTGACGGATACAGTGGTGTCCCTGCACACTCTCACAAGAGAATGGTGTCTGATCGATAGCCATGTATTCCATTCTTCTGGCGTTGTCCTGATTTCAGAACTTATTTTCAGACAAAAGTCCCACAATGTTGCGGGGCCGTTTGGGTCACCCAGACACGGTTGATGAACCGGACAAATTGCGGGGGGAAGCCCGGACCCGATTACTATACAGGCTAAACTACACACCGCGGTACCCCCATCTGAACCGTTACTTCTTTTTCGAATGACACTGGGCGGATATACAGGGGTCCTACGTATGCGGCTGCGGCCGAGGTATGTTGTTGCACTGGCTCTGCCCCTCATTCCTGTCAACGGCGACCACAAAGCCTCGGAAATGATTCACTGGCATGAGAAGGCAAGCAAAATGTCCAGTCTTCCTGTTCACACCAGCTGGTTCGTATCAATAACTTGTTATGTTCGTGAATCGGAGATGAGCATTGCCTGCAGTTAAAATAGTGACGACTACGTAAGCTCGGCCAAATTACAACCCCTACAGATTCCTTTTTCCATCTGCTTATCTAATGAGTTGATGAGGTGTGTACTTGTGATATTGCATAGTCAGCCAATTATACCTCGTTGTTACAGCTTAACATATAACGATAGGCGTCACAGGAACTTCCCTTGTTTGTCTCGAACTCAGTTGCTCACACAAACAACTACGAGAATTCCGAGCTGCTTTGCGCTAGCACAAGCACCTCTTCTATGTTATTAAATACAATTTTAGATCATTCGCAGCCGACCGAGATCCTAAATATAGACCTGTCTGTTCCAACAATTGCAACTGAGTTCGGGACAAACAAGAGAAGTCCCAGTGACACATCGGGGGCTTATCGTTGCCTGTTTAGCTGTTAGTCTCCAGTCCTGAGAAAACGGAAGAGTCTTCAACTCACGAAAGAGACCAGAGTAATATGTCCCTGTCGTTGTCTTGTGGCTTTTGCAAGATTTTTGACGAGTCTTCCGAAAACATTAGACGTGGTTGGTGAAGGTATGAACCAATAGCTATTTTCCTTGTCGTTTGCCTCGAGCAAGTTCCCGCAGCGAGGTCTGCGTGTGTAGCCTTGGTACCAGTATTGATTAAACCCTCGGCATTTGTATCTGCTTAATACATGATTGCTCGTCTCCAGATTTACTCTCCAGTCTCCTTACCAGAAGTCGACTACTAGTCACCAATTCACCCTGCTTCTCCATCTGATTCTCCCCTGCAAATTGTTCCCACTACTCCGCCAACCCCTCCTTGGATTTCAGGACGCATGACTTACTGTACGGGACTCATTAACTTCGGTTTTGGAGTTAGTGAAGCATTGAGCGAACTCGGATCAATTATCTTACTATAATTAGAGGTCCGCTTGTATCCTCATGACTTAATTTAGTGAGCCTATGAGACGGCTAGCCGTGTGACTGTTCATCTACAACCCGGCTCAATTTGCACACGTTCATACATGAAAAGTAAGATTAGAACTATTAAAGCGTTAGTGTCCCGATGGAAGTCATTTACATGCTACAAAGGGATATCACGAAATACAGCGGAGAGCATGATTATGGAAGGATTGTTCCACAATGTTGCAACTCTTCGACTTGCGGACATTCCAAGCCTACCGGTTCAAGAGGAAATCGAGGGGCCGACAACTACAGCCTTTGTCTTGTTCAGAGATGCGATGAAGCCGTCGGACACGCCGAGATGCTCCCGTACGAGGTGAGGGGGGATTAGAGCCAACCACTGAGATGAATGCAGTTAGCGTTTTACTGCGTTTCTGCACACAATACTACGCAACACACCTGTCGAAGACTGAAGTCTTCAAAAACGTCTGCAGGAGTCATGAGATACAGATAGTCCACTGGCTGGCATTGGAAACTCACTTGACTTGAAGATCTCGAGGTAGCGCAGCGTGGTATTGCCAGTGTTCTGGATATAATGGCCTTCAAAATAAATGATGTCAGCGGGAAACTGCACTGGACGTTGCCAAATGCCAGACATACCGAACGATTTCGGAACGTAACAGATGTCTCCAGGCTAAAAGATTGTTGACATTTGTGCTACATTGACCTACCCTTGAGAAACTCACTTGGTAATCAAATGTCCTGGCGTTGCTATGAGCAGCGAAAATGGTTACGCGAGCTGTTCCGGAGCTGTCGGAATTCATTAGTTTGTTACAACCAAAGCCGCGGAAGTACAGTTAGTGGACGAACATGAAGTAAGACCATTCATCTTGTGTTGGGTGCCACTGGACGATTACGTTAGCAAACGAAAATACACTTGGATAAGCAACGACGAGACTAACGTGCAACTCCCGGATAGCACCAGGTTCGACAGTAACCTCAGCGGCTGCAATGGTAGTCGCGGCCTTGAAGACCGTCGAATCGACGATCTTGACACTTCCGCCATCCAGTGGAGTCGCCGGCATCGATGATAGTGGGAACGTGAGTGGTTCTGGCATACTGCCCTGCGGGTCTGAGACGGCCACTGCATTGGGATCAGGGGGTGCTACAGAGGACTTCGTCAGGAACGGGCACGGCACGGCAGTAGACGTGGGATTTCCGTACCAGCAGGGAATATGTACAGTTCCTTAGCTGGAATATTGTCGAACGTCTGAATATTGGTTTGGAAATTATTGGCGAGAGCCTCCTTAGGGACATGCGAAAGCCAGTCGGTCAACTGACGACACATGGGTGTATATCAGCGATTTCACTGTAAGAGATGCTTATTTAGGAATACACTTACAAGGAAGGTGTCGTCTTCATTGAATGTGCCGCTATCAAAGACCTGAAAGAAACTCGTGAGAACACAGACTATAACAAGTAACTACCTTAACGAACCAAAAGGAACTCTGTACCATCGGGTGTGCTATTTGTGGCTTGGATGGAGTGTGGTACTCCAGGAGGGAAGTACCAGAGATCACCTGCTCCCTGAGTAATAGACCGTGAGCAGCCTCGCTGCACAGATGGATGCAGAACAATCTTACCACGGTAGCTTGGTAGTTTTGGCCTTTGTCATTGATTGCAGTGACCTGGGCTTCACCCTGCGGGAGCTCATCAATGCGGCATTATAAATTGGAGTTCAGCGGTCATGGATACCTTGAGCATGTAAGCCCACTGAGATGAATGCGGTTAGCTGAGCCAACAGCACCCTTATTCCAAGATAACATACCTCAGCGGTCAAGTGCCAATGCAGCTCCCTAGATGTTTTTTTTTTTAGCATCATGTGCACACGATAACTAAAAGAACATACCGAATGGCGCCCGCTTCTAGCCGCATATTGACACCGGCCATCTCTAGCGAAGAAAGATGTTTACCAATTTAGGAACGGCGACAACTCTGATAGAGAACATCCTACCCGTCGCAATGGGCATTACCTCGACTATCAAACAGGGTTAGTTACTTATTCAATAGCGCCTGCACAGGACTTACTGTTCTGCTGTCGTGCCCATCCGCCCGTCTGTAGACGATTATGGCTCAAAGAGAAGGGCCATTTGGCATTCCCGCTGTCATTGGCTCATGAGCATGGCATGTACAGGGAGAAAATGTACTAGAGGTGGATACATACACGTCCCCACTGTCGGTGGTTGGAGGTGCAAGGATATCGGGATTCTGCCTGTCAATTGCCTTGTTCTGAGGTCCTAAAATTGTTCCGCCAAGGGTACCGCGAATAGGTTGGGGATCAATACTTGAGTCGCCAATAGAGTATACGAGCGAGTTGGAGTCGTCACTAGCATAGCCGGCGGTCGCGCTAGGTCTGGGAGCAGCCTCACTCGTAGATGCATAGGCCGGGGCCTGGGATGACACCGAAGATGGACTACTTGTGACAGGAGCGGCATAAAGAGATGTAGCGAGCGAAACTAAGCAGACGAAAGCTGCTGAAAGATTAACCATTGTGGAAAGTTGAATGTTGAAAGTCAGATATATGCAGATGAAAACGTCTGCGTCAACCCGCTGCGACACTTCTCTTATATATCGTCGTATATATCGGCAGCTACGGTGAACGCCTCCTTAGACCCGGGAAAGCGCAATAGGACACGGAGAAACTAGTCGATTCATCTCAGCCTTCTGACCGAATGAGCATACCGTTGGAGATCAGGCGCAGTCCGTGCGAGCTTATGTGATCTCGCAGCGCGGGTGCGGTGCGGGGTCTAGGATATAAAAATTAGTTATTTTTTTCGTACGCCTTCGCGCGATTGCCCTACTGTTCGACCGTTCGTTTCAACACATATGATGCCCGAGTCAGCAAACGTTGGCGCGGCCATTTCAGGAATAGATGGTACATTCGCAAATTCATTGATCCGGACAGCACTATTCATGCACGGCCGACGGACTGCTCGAGAGCAAAACTTGCCAGAACAGCGTACGACCAGCACACTTTTCTCTGGCAGGAATCATGCAATCCGGGTCAAAGCAAGACAAAAAGAACCCTATCAACTCACGCGGCTTTTCACCATACTGTATTGAGCGCTGAAAGGAGGCGGCTCCGCCGATTCGTTCCTGCCGCGATCCAGAAGTTGTAGCATATCACCGTTGGCGGCGATTCGAGAGAATTCAACGTGGCAGTGGCGCCGCCACATTACGCGAAACAGACAGAATTGCTGACCCACCAGCGTCACATCTAGACATTCCTAAAATAGAATGCCGGCATTGGAAATTAAATTGCCTGTCAATGTGTTAAATCAAAAACCAATTTTAGAGGACATGGCATACGTCCTTCGACGGACATTAATAGTTCGACATGGAAATGAATATAGCGCCAGTGTAGCTAAATCAGGGAAGTTTGGTGTCCGCGGATTGCTCAGGCTATTTCTAGTACCGTAATACTTCTTACAAAATATATGGATGGTGTTCATGTCGCTTTACGTTCTTGAGCGCGCTAAGTAGCGAAACCTCTTGGCCTTTAAGATATTGTTTGAGAGTATTTTTCGGGTAAAAATGAGAAACACTTCAGCACTGCCACTGGTACTATGGCAGTGACTGGTTATCCGGTTTCCCCAGATCTCCAGCCTGAGATTCTGACATGATCGAGCAAAATTATGGCGCTCAATCCATGACATAATCACATGAGCCTGTGAATTGGAACACGGCTTCTGCACAGTCAATTTCACAATCCACACTGCCCCCGGGCGATCTGCTTCCGTGGCCATGAGGTTGTGGAGTACTGGATGACTTCCCATCGGAATTTAGAGCGATTTAGAGCACCCTAAACCTTATTTACCAACTTCCCGGATCCATTTCCTTGTCGTCGCATCACGTCTCATAATACTTTAGATCCTCTCTAAATTGAAAGTTTAGGGCTCTCTAGATGCAAAAAGCCATCTCTAAACAGATTGTAATCAGGCACAATGTTTTGCCGATGCCTTGCTGCTGACTGCAGGATCATCCCCTCCTCTTCATCTTGCTTTCTATGGTTGTTTCTCTTGCTATTTCCATTATCTTTCATTATAAATTCACCATTCCCTTATAGTCTTGAGGCCTTGAGTGGAAGAAACCCCTATTGAAGCCATAGGTGAATGAATCACTATGTAAGGCATTTTTGTATACTGAGCATGCTGTGACAATGGCACACCACAACAACAACAGTACTGCAGTGGTTGAGCACTGCAGTGGTGGGGATGGTGGTGGAACATGGCATGTGCATCTATATTATTAGGGAAGGATAGTTGTAAGTTAAAAATGCCACATGGTTCAGATAATGGCACTACAATCTGTATGCAGCAGTGTGTGGCATCACAGCACACCACACATGGCCCAGTACTGCACCCCCACCCTGGCATGCCCAACAGGCACTGTGTGGCCAAGGTGCTGGCTAGCAACTGCACAGTGCATGAGGCCATGCAGGCCTGTGCCACTCTATGCCACACATGTTGTGGTGGTAGTGGTGGTATTGTGGGGCAGCTTGAACAATGGCACATAGAGCATGTCAAATCTGGCATGTGTGTTTAGCACAGTGGCAGGCCAGTACCTCCTCTGCTCCACACATGTCTGCTGACCCACCCTTTTCTCCATATCCCTACTTGCTGACCTCTTTCCCCTTCCTTTGCATGCTGGATGTATGTGGGTGATGTAGGTAACTCCATGTACACCATGATGGTGGATGCACTCAGCATGCCACTCAAGGTGCTGCCCCCAGGGAAGACATTTAGGTGTGTCCTCTTTTCTTGCACCCCTCTCTGCTTACTGACACCTGCACACCTACATTGCCACTGTGTCAACAGTGTGTGGCCACTACCCCATCCACACTGCTGCTGTACAATCAGCATGCAGCCATGACCTACCCACCCATGCTGCTTCTGTGCCAATACAGCACAGCCACCACCTCCTTGCCCACACCACTGCTGTACCAGCACAGTGTGACAACTTGCCTACCTGCCCATGTCCACTCAAGATGACATGGACAATTGGTACATCCCTTCCCCTGTGCCCACCCATGTGCCACCACTGTGTCAACAGTGCACAGTCCCCTACCACCTGTGCTGCTGCTGTACAAACAGCATGCAGCCACTACAACCCCACCCAGACCACCATGGTACTAACAGTGGGTGGCCACCACCTGGCCACTCATACCACCACTGTACCAGCACAACACAGCAGGTCTCTGGCTTGCTGCCTGTGTGGATTGGTACATACCTCCCCTTCTGTGCTGACCTGCACACCCATGTCACCACTGTATCAACAGTGCACAGCCCCCTACCTGCCCATATGGCAGCCATATGAACAATGTGACCACCTCACCCATGCCACCACTGCATGGCATGCCACACATCCCTCCTGTGTGTGTGCACTGTGCTGTGCACACCTGGCTTGCACTCAGAAAGCTACACTGGTGTGCTGGCAGATGAATGTCATGCCCTCTTTTCCTTTCTTTCATTCATCCTCAACTCACATAGAAACCCTCAACCTCCCTACAACAGAACTATCAATTATATTCAACTTTGTGCCTATTGTTCATCCACTTCTGACTTCTGTTTACATCTATCATTGTTTGCTTTTATTCTCTGTTGCAAAGCAATAAGACATGTTTGACAGGTTGTTCAGTTTATGTTTCTTCTCTATTGAATCTTCAGTTCTATTCTTGAATGTTACTGTACCCATGAGTATCATTGTGCCTGTTAGCAGGCTGGGTACTTTGGCTGCACAATCATGTTGGTCTTTCTTCAATCATTATAGATCTATGCTTAAATGCTTTGGCAGTGTTGATTATCATATTTTCTCTTTTACTTTCTCATAATCATCTCTTTCATGGGTGCAGTGTTCCTGGGATGATGATGGACAGGGACATGGACAAGGTCTGTTGCAACTTATCTGTAATGTTGCAGATTAATATTTGATTGTCTTAATTGGTGAATGTTGAAACACAACAGGTCTATACTTTACAGCTGGAGGGGCAATTGGAATTAGTCTGTAGATAGATAAGGTAATGTGTCAGCTGGAGAGATAATTGGAATTGGTCTGTAAGTTGGGGTTGGTCTGTAAATTGGACTTAATCTATAGATAGATAGAGTATATTTATGCTACAACAAGCTATGTATGCTTTCACAGATGATGTCTTATAACTTGATGTTGCAACATAACAGGTTTTTACACTAGTGATGGGGACAGGGACAGGGCAGGGACAGGGACAGGACAGGGATAGGGCAGGGACAGGGATAAGACAGGGACATTAGTGAAGAATGTTGCTATGCAATAGGATAGGCCTTTACTTTATAGCTGGAGAGGCAATTGGAATTGATCTGTAGGTTGGGATTGGTCTGTAGATAGATAGGGTTTTGCAATAACAAAGGGTTATTATAGACAGGTGTTCTTCTGCACAAGAAACACCAAAAAGCGTCCTAAGAACAAGGACAAAGGCACTGATACAAGTCAGTAAGTAAGTTAAAGTAGTGTAAAGTAAGATCTCACCTCAGTCTCGAAAACAACATGAGGACTGAGGAAAAAAAAGATGGGGTATCGTAAACAGGCTAGATAAACTACCCGTGGCTGGGAACTATACAGTAGCGGAGTGATCGAAAAAGTAGGTAGATATCATATGTTTTTCTGCTGAGAGGAGACGAAAGTTTGCGCGCGCGTCGGCTTCTGCCGAGTTGCCTAAAAAGGAAATAATAAGTAGTACATGCGTCGGTTTGCAATTTCAACATAGGGTACTATTTCCTTTTATCTTTTGTTGCAATAACCTATGTATACTTTCACAGATGATGCTTTATAACTCAGTGTTGCAACACAACAGGTTTTTACACTAGTAAGGTCCACTAGGCCAAGACCACATATAAAGGCAAATATCAGGGTGGTGCAGGATGGTGGTGGCAGTGACACAGGACTGTGACTGGTGACAATGTAGATAGACAGGTGGCAGCAATACCAGTGTGGGATGATAACTGGACAATCACAGTTGTGGATTATGAGGGCCAAATGACAACCCAGCCACATAGGCAGCAGGTGATGGCAGTGGTGTGAGGGAGATAGGCCCTGATGGTGGTGACAGTGCAGGATGGTAACCCACTCACCATCTGATCAGTGTACACCAGGTGCATGAAACAAACATCATGTCTGCTTGGTTCACACAAATGGCTGCACAGCATGTTGTAGGAACATCGATGGTCCTGTTTTGGGCTCAGGATCAGCACAACCAGTCTTGTACCTATACTCAAAGCTTTCCTATGTGGTTCTTTTCTTCTCAGTCCTCTATGAAAAGTCTAAGGTCAGAGTCCATTATCGAATATATCATCCACACAAAGCTGCCAGTATAGAGAACAGAGAGCAAGGTTACAAGTTACTTCAAAAGTGCAGCAGCCAAGCCAACTCATAATTCTCTAAATTTTGTTATGGTTCAGGGTGGTTTGCTCTAAATTGCTCATAAATTTGAGATGTTTATGAGTCTATGAGTTTCGGAGCCCTAAATTCCTGTGGGAAGTCATCCACTAACTGTCCCTTTCACATGTCTCACCAGAAAGTGCCTCTGTCTACATGAAGAGATCATTGGAAGACGGACAGGCCGTAAAGCAAGAATAGATCGCAACCTGAAGCTCGTCTTGATCTAATTATGTGGGGGCTCCTCTGACAAGAATAACTGGTGGCTGAAAGCTTTGAGGTTCCACTAGTGGGCAATATACCATTTCCAACGCTTCACAATGAGAAAACGATGGGGGGACAAAACCGCCGTGAAATCTAGGCGTCGTCACAAAAAGGTGTGGCATGCTTGGAGGCAGCAAAACTCGAATAAGTGCTGCCGCTAAGAAATGATGCCCGTGGAATAAGAAATAGCGGGTACCAAGTTGAGAGACTACATCAATCATGCATGCCACATTCACCAGTGCTCAGAACACCTTTACAGTACGGTGACTTAATATGGATTGAGCCAACACGAAGTGCTTTGCTGGTAAGGCGAAACTGACAACGAGCTTACTCCACTGCTAAATCTGGAATCTGCAGCACGAAAGTGATCACACAGTATATTCATCTGAGTGACACATGCCCATGGCACTCGCGGTACACCCGACAATACCGGCTAATAGTGGCACTTGTGCCTGGATCAGACAGATAATGGCAATGCTGGTTGAGGTTTTCGATTCGCAGTCACCATCACGTCCAACTGAAGTACAGTAAGGTGTATAAAGACGACGGACTTTTTGTTTGTTCTTGGTGGGGGGGGCGGGAAGCCTGGGCAGGCTTGGCCTAAGCCCACCGGTACTTCCCAAGCGTAGGTTTCTATTCATAAATATAACATATTCTACAGCCGAATGCAAAACAATACAGCAGATCGCTTCCAAAATAGTGGAATAGCTGCGGAGTTAGAATCTTGCTCAGCGGCTCGCAGCCTCAAACGGGTATACTCGTCCCGGCGTTACAGAGCAAATGGAACTTTCCGGCTCCAGCGAGGAACCAGGGCTGGAACAATGGTACGGTATGAGGCGTTCGAAATCGGTGAGAAGGGGGTGTGGAGAATGGGTGAAAAGAGAAACGAGTGCTGCACAGGGAGAGAGCGCGGCGGGGATGTCTTGATGCGGAGACGAGAGTTGAGTCTCGTGTCACCGCTCCCGCGAAGACCATAGTCACCATTACCACAAGACCTCATCCTCAAGACTTCAACAGGAGCTGGGAACAGGGATATGCCATTCGTAATTATCAATCGCATGGAGCAGATAAAAATCAGTCAGACTTCTGCTACCGATAGATACCGGTAGTAGGCCGTGCTTCAACACGAACGAGCGTGTCTTGTAAAATACTTGCCGCATCGTGCGGGGCACGGTACAGGTACCCGCGCCCGTAAAGCCTATGGTGTCGGACGTCGGACGTCGAAAACGATCTTGAGGAGTGAGCTCACTAACACTGTGCCCCTGTTGCCCCCTAGTCCTGAGTTCCTATGTCACACGTGCCCATCTGGTTGCGGATACACAGCACATACCTTCATACGCTATTGATCCTGTCGTTTCGTTCCATATTATGTTGCTAGCCTCACATTCTCGCTGTCTCTGTTTCTCACCCCTGAGTTTGTCATGAAGGCCATTATAGATGTATATATTGCCCATAAGACAGAGAATCTCATCTTGCAAGAGACAGGAAACACATGGTAATCAACGGTGGATAATTCCGCATTTCATGCATGCAGTAGATTAGAGAATTGGTCCCAACCTAACATCATGCACGACGAGCTATTATTAGTTTTATGCATTACGAGCGCCGACCTCAGCAGAAGACAATTTTTCTGCATGATCGGGATGTATAGTATCAGCGGCCTGCACCCAATCAAAGTCAATCCAAAAATAACATAAGGAATGAAAGATAAGCACGCACCCTATGACACTATGCCTGGTATGGCGTCTCTGGCCCCCACACCCTTCCATGAACCGGCTCCACGCTATACGCGTGTGCCGGGCTCTAGCTCCTGCTGCAAGACGACGACAACGACACGCTCCTTCCAATTATTTTCCTTCTTCTACATTGTTTCCACTACGCCTGAGCTCCGTCCCTCTGCATAGTCGTTGGCTCGTGCCTGAGCCGCCGCCGCTTCCAGTTGCACTAGTGCTGGAAAAGTTGAGCGCAGCGAGACGCAGAACTTTTTGCGAAGGCTAACTAAGCTAGCACGTGAGTGTGGAGCAGACTGGTCACAACGTGATAAACATCGGTCTTATCACTCCATACCGGGCGGCGAGATCTTCTCACGCTCCTTGACCCCAACTTTTCAACCCACTCTCCTCCCTTTTGCTTCTCAAAACTTTAGCGCTTTCGCGTGGTGGTGTCTCGATCCCCAAAGTCTTCCACTTTTTCGGATATCTCCGCCCGTTGGCAGCTCGTAAAATTTCGGCTCGCCCTTTGCCATTGTGCCCTTCTTCCTGCAAATCGTTGCGAGCATCTGGCACGTGTGAGGGTTACGTGACCCCCAAATGGCAACTTGCAGTAGTATCAAAATAAGTTCAAACGAACATCCTCATACAATTACAACCAGCACAACACTCTAGAGAAGATCCCACACAGAAGTGTCATTAATTAGCACCCAGAAGCTCAAGCCAGGTCTTTCAACGTCAGTACTGAGGTGGTCCTTTTGTGCCATCATAATGCGCCCACAGTACGCTTAAGTAATTGTCTCTGATCGCATCCGTGGTGCCATTGCCACGCCGGCGCAGAGTGCTGCTTCGCGTGAATTGGGACGGTACGCTGCGAGGAGGACATTGCCTGTGATCGGGACGGGTCCAACCGAATTGGAGACCGCAAGGTTCAACGGTATGTGTTAGACAAGAGGATGTATTCAATGTACCAGTGCTGCACCACAAACCTATGCGGAGTAGGGACGGATGCGTACTCGGGCTTGCGCAACTTGCGCACGATGAAGTAGCCTATTGTGGCGCTTGCAGCATTGGTCACACTAAAAATGGTTTTTTTGTATAGGTCGACCGTGGCATGGAAGAGGATGGGGGTCGTGAAAACAAGGTAGATCGTTTGCGACAATGAAAGGCGACCGGCCGAAATGCATACCACTGCATTGCCACACAGGTCCTACATTTTGGTAAAGTACTTCAGCTGCCTGTGTATATATTTGTGGGTGGTCTGTTGCTTACTCCCTGTTTTTGTACGTACAGTAATTCTATCCTCTAGGCATGGTTGTGTATGGTTTGACTAAGGTCTGAGTCCAGCATGGTTTAGTTGTGGTTTGGCACAGTTTGGTCGGGGGTTTGCTTCATGGTCATGTTCCGTGATCAGGCATCTTCGTCGGATGCACTCACCACGTCGCTGTGCTGCCAGTCGCCAGCTGCTACCTACCGCCGTCACCAGCTACTGCGTCCTGGGCCACCCTATTCTTATGTGTGTGCCTGCCCCTTCTGCCTGCCACTCCTCAGGCCTCAGTGACTGCTGCCCGCCAGCCTTGCGTCACCAGTCGCCGTATCCCAAGCCCTACCGTTACTGCGTCCTAGTCTCCTTCACAGACCCTACACTACGTATAGCTGCGTCTACCCACTCCCGCTCCCGCCGCAGTCGTCATGATTAATGATCGTGTCTCGCTCGCCACCGCGGTGACGGTCGCACGAGTTGTTTTTCGTTGCATCCACCCCCAAGGGTATTATTGACCCCTTTTTTTCGGTCTCTTCATTGTCCCAGTGGCCACATCGTGTTAATAGCGCTGAAGATCTCATGCCTCCGGGGAGAGAGAGTGGGTGAGACTTGTGCAGAACAACTGTCGCCTGCTGAGGTCAGCTACGGACGGAAGCTAGGCGAGATTGATATTCGTCATGCAAGGGGCCCAAGCACATACTAGCAGGTGATCTGACGTAGGGCGGTGTGTTCATGGTCGTCAGTCGATGTGTATACCTAGCCGACTTATGAACTGAGTGGGGTTTGGGTTTGTGAGTCGGGGAGCACCACTATCGGATAGAAGGAGAGATGGGCGAGCGGGAGATTATCGTGGCGGCAACGTGTAAAATGGATGAGGTCACACTTGATGTCGTCCAGCTGAAGGCCTGGGGAGTGGAACTTATATATGTATGCCGCAATATATACGGCTACTTCACGTGATGCTTCTCGTGCAAGCCCTGCCGCTACTCGAAACAAGTGTCTCGGTCATGCACAACACTTGTTTCGAGCGAGCGTTACCCGTCCTAATGTCGTGAGTCTCACTTGGCTCCAGCCTGACGGCACCTAAGTTATTTTGTGCCATGCGAATTTCCCAAGTACCACGTCACAGTTCAAAACTCGGTCTGAGCGCATAATTTCTATGTTATTGTAAGCCGATGGGTTACAGTTATATTCCTTTCAAGAACTGTCTGTAATTATATGCTGTGATACTAATGTATCTATGCAGTCAAATCTAGGATATTTTGGCCTAAAGCAGTGAGTGACAGGTAGCGAGTGACAAGATAGGTAGCGAGCGACAAGACAGGTAGCGAGTGACAGGTAGGACAGATGCATATCGCAAGCGGATAGGGCGAAGACGAAAAAGAAGGAAGGATATTTCGCATTAAGTAAGAACATTAGTGTAACCACTACCTTTATAAAGATGTGGTGAAGGCGAAAAAGGAGCGAAAATACAGACAGGTATTGTATTAAAATAGATTTTGGACGTGAGCATCCCGTCTAGCGCTGGAAAAGAGACAATAAGTTCGGGAAGAGCCAATCAAGCCGCCTGTTTGGAGTTCCATGGGCTGTGCGGGACCTGAACCGCCAAAAACAGCGATGATCCAGAGAGTAGGATGAGGAAGACGTATACGCCATAGCCCCCCATGATGTTCTTCTCCAATGAAAGAGCAAAAAGCGATGTTGACATTGCTGGTCCAATGGCGCGCTGCACGGATGTCACG